>JANZLB010000027.1:15378038-15389900 GCA_026167865.1 Notarius quadriscutis
TCTGTAAAGCTGCTTTGCGACAATGTCTTTTGTTAAAAGCGCTATAGAAATAAACTTGACTTGACTTGACTTGACATTTTCAGAGCCTACTAGGAAGAAAAAGGTAAGCTTCATTGTTGCATTGTTCTGACAGGAAGAGAAAAAGGCAGAAGGCTCAGCTTCTCAGCCACCTGGAACAGGAGGAGTGAGTGCCTTTATAAGTTGAAATGCAGAGTAGAGGAGTTGGCAGAGGGTATGACAAATACAAATGCATCAGGAATGAGAATTACAGGACCTGGTAGTGACACTACCAATCTTTTCACCATATTCCACTCAAAAAGGCCAGCTCATTTGTGAAAGAAACTATCACAAAGCTGGATTTCAAAAAATGCAACAGTGTATAAGTGGACTTATGCAGGATAGAGCTTGGCTATGTTGGTGTCATTATGCAAACCCAGAATGCTAAAATAATTCGGTGTCTTAACAGGGTGTGAACAGGCTTCCAGGCAGGATTCACATGAAAAGTGCACAATAATTTACAAACAAGCAGTGCATCAGGACTGTATATACAAGGGTACTTCAAAAAGTTCTCGGCCTCACCCAGAAAACATCATATGAGAAAAATTGTTCTTGCATCATTTATCAACATATTCTCCTTTAACATCAATGGACTTGGTCCACCAATGTTCAAGCTTCACTATCCCTTCACAGAAGGTGGTCACATCTTGAGCCTCCAGAGATTCTTCAACAGTATGGATGACTTCATCATCGCTCTGAAAATGGTGACCACGCAAGTGGGATTTCAGTTTGAGACACAGACAGAAGTCAGACAGTGCCAGGTCAGGTGGGTAAGATGTATGGGGCAACAGTTCAAAGCCACATTTGGCTGCTTTTGCCACTGCCACCTGTTCTGTGTGGACATGTGCATTGTCCTGGAGCAACAGCACACCAGCTCAAAGAATTCCTCTCCTTTCTTCTTTAATTACTTCTTTCATTTGAGTTTTTGTGGACAATGATATAAAGCTTTATAGTATACAGTTATGCCCCAAAATGGGAATTACACTCCATGTTTCTGGGAGAGGCTGAGAACTTTTTAATGTACCCTCATATAGAATCTCCGTTACAGTATCTCTGTTTACATTCATGAACATGTTAGAGATCAGCTATCATAAGGACACTCATCCAAAGGCAATACATGTATAATTTGAGGTTGGTTGTTTTATGCAATAGAATTTTACTGACCTGCTTCTAATGAGGAAAGCACACAGTGGTTGTAACCTCACATCTCCAGGGTCCCTGGTTTGAAATCAAGTCTCATGTTCTCCCCATGTCCATTTGTGTTTCCTCCCAAAAACATACCAGTAGGTGGATTGACTGCTGTCAGTGTGAAAGTGCTTGTGCATGGTGCCCTGTGATGGATTAGTGAACTATCTAGAGTGTGTTCCCTTCTTGTGTCCAGTGTTCCTGTGATAGAATTGGTCAGTCTCATGAGCACCAGGCTTCTTCTGTACCATACAGTACCACTAAGGGTGTGTGTGTGTGTGTGTGTGTGTGTGTGTGTGTGTGTGTGTGTGTGTCCCAAATATTGGTTACATGCATGCTTTATATTTGTATTTTCATTAACCATTTGTGCATGTTTATGACCGTCATCAAATTTGAAACAAATGTTTCAGAAATGTTTATTTCATTCATATTGTATGCAAAAAAATTATATACAAAGTGCTCTCAGTTATTCACATGTAAAAATGCACACATCATTCCTAATAATGTGTATGGAAATGAAATCTATGTCTAGTGTTTCGAGGTCAGTAACCTTTCCCTTTTAGGTCTCACACAGATCGTGTGCAAAATGTTATGTGTGATGTTTTGTTTCTTTTAGTTTTACTTTATTACTGTATTTTTGAAACTATAGAATGTGGAGGATGAGGGTCACTGAATCATCGTAAAATCACTGAATCATTGCTATATTCTATAATCACTGAATCAATGCTATATTGCTATTATTTACAATCTTCGAGACTCCAAATACTGAATTTTTGTTTAGTATATTATTTACAAAAGAGAAGCAGGAAACAATAATCAGGAGTCTGGCTACGGCAGAGGAAGCAAGACTACTTATAAACCATTGTGGTTAAAAATTTCACACATTCCTCCTCAGAGACAGGATTTGTTCTGTTGGTGTTTAGTCTTAAAAGAAGACAAAGAGCCATTTCCTTGTCTAAACCCATACAAAGCCATAGGCCTCATAAACTACTTTGTGAGAAAAGCACCACTGTAGAGTAATTTGGGTTACAGGCTGAAGTAGAGGGAAAACCACCTCCTTGTCTCCTTATCACAGTTTCACTCTATTGCAAAAGAGTATGTAAAGTTTATTCCAGGAAATATGAAAGAGGTCTTTGTATTTTGCCTTATCTGGCCTGTACCAGACAGACCTCCCCAAGAAATAGATGACGATATGACAAAGTTGCTTAAAATCAACACCAGTTTGAGATTGCAACAGTAAAAAAAATTCAGTGATGTGGAAAGGGAAAGGTAAGTGTTTGCATTGTTCATATGGCACTTGAACATCAGTACTGGTTTGGAGTGGCACAACGTATTATAGGAGATTTTTCATTTGGCCCTTGATGGCCATCGAGGCCGAGGGAGCGGCGATAAGCTGCAGAAAGTCTGTAGAGGATGTCTGACCGCGGCTGAGCATCAGCCTTCTGCGTCATTAGCATCTCAAACAGTGTGCTTACTTCTGAAAGCAGTGTTTCACCTCCTAAAGAGCCAGTCTTCTCTGGGGATTTACCAAAGGTGGAGAAGGAAGCAGAGTCATTTGGGCCATCAAAAGTGGAGCTCTGACCTTCTGAGGGTGGAAGCCCATCAGGGACATAAAGGTTGTCATGATAGTCGCTGCTCAGAGGAAGGGACAGCCGAGCCATCCACGCTGGGTCAGGGATATCTGAGAACACATCATCTGGAGAAGAGAGAGAAATGGGGTTTAGGCTGAAATGTCAGATTTGCTTTTGCTGTGGTTTACCACTCATTTTTGAGGTTTAAATTTTTTTAATGTTTGAGGAAACAGGTGTGGGATGAGTGCATTTCCACTCAAAGCCTACATGGTGATTAGGAATTTTTTTAAAGCAGCAAATACAACGACTAAAATATTCCTGCGCTTCCCCCTTGAAAAAACAAATGAGTAAACATGAAGGAATAACAGGATGGGAGGAAATGGTGAAGAGGGGCGGCATTTATCTTTATTTAGTTAGCCACTGATTCCTTTGCTTTAGTGGTTCCATTCAGAGAAAATCTTCATGGTTGTGACTTAATTTCTTATCCCCAAAAAAACCCCTGCAACAAAACAGCTGAAATAAAATCCCACTTTCCTCTGATTATTTAACCATATTAAACTGCTAGCAAGACACAGACTGCAGGGGTCCTTGTGTTGGCCAAATGAGCTCTAATTGGTCAGTAAGTTATTTTAATAAACAAAACACACATCCAAAAAAAAAAAGTGATTCAGATTACTTTCAACAAGCTGTGTTTTGAACTTGATCTCAGAAAAGGCAGCTGGATTTTGCTAGCCTGTTTCCTCTCTGCTGGACTAATGAGGAACATGGCCTAAGGACACCTATATCCTTAATAACTTTACCTAATATAATCACTACCAGCTTTTTTCAAACCTCTCTCTCTCTCACACACACACACACACACACACACACACCTGAATGTATAAGCTAAACAGCCTCAAAGACTTCTGTGTATTTCCTGTTACTATCACTCCTGACTGCATCAACAAACAATCCCAAAGCATCCTGTCCACGCTTCACATTACGTGAATGAAGCAAGCTGAATTTCTTTAAGCTTTCCATAGCCTGTTTATTTTAAGTTTCACTGCAGTCATGCATTTTTGAATAGGAGGAAGAGTGAGGTTCCTGTGGTCCTCAACCACACGTGAATCATCAAACGGCCAATAAACAAACCATGCAACTGCTATGAATCTCAAACAACCAGCTTTCATGTTGTGCTCTTTTTTTTTTTTTTAATATATACTGTATATATAGGCTTCCCATGGAGGAACCTCAAAACTGAGCACAGTGTCAGAAGATTTCAGATTAAAGCAAGTTGAGAAACAAAGGAAACATGCTTGACTTTACACCAGAGCTGCTGCTGGTGGCATGGTGTGTTTGTGTGTATAACTGCTCAGACATGGTAGGTCATGATCAAACAAACCCACATGGACCACTTCAATACACATGCTCACAACCTCGAACCACACGCACTCAGTCACATCAGTCGAGGCAAACCAGCTCTCTTCTTCTGCTTTGTTCTTTCTCGCTTATTAACACACACATGGACTCAAACTCTGCTGCTCATTCCCTAAGTCCTCATCTCTCCTTCTTATTCACTTATAAACAAACATTTAATACTCTCTCTCAATCACTCTTTCTCTACTTGTTAAAAATAATTACAGGGGGAAACCATGGGGATTTCATTAATCTCTCAAAACCCAATTATACTCTGATTAAAACCAGACACTGCTCTTAAATCACCTACAAAGCCTGACCACAGCCAAACAGCCACCACACCAGGAGGCTTCCAGCTCCAGAAGTCTGTTTAACACTTGCTTACAATCAAACTCACATGTTAACTTACCGAACAAGCAGCAGCAGGTCGTGCCTGTTGCTTTGCTGGGGCAGGACATTAATAATGATATAGGCTTGAACAAAATTAAGCTGAGTGTCAAGGCATCACACTTGACTTATACTATAGACTACCATCTCATAAATTTCAGCATAACCCCATAATAGGCAGTTAAGACTCAACAAGACTTGAATAAACTTTCTACGTACACCAATTTTTCATTAAGAGAATGGAAGGTAGTCTGGTCTTAAAGTCAGTACCCCCCAAAATAACAATAGCTTAAGAAATGTGAACAGACATAATATTGCAACGGCCATGTTCAATTTGCCTTCTGTCATGTGTAAAGAAATTTAGCTCATCAGTCTTTTAGTGCACAAATTTTTCAATCATGGCTTTATCGAAATCAGATGTTATGAGTGTATAAGCAATTGCATGCATATTGGTTGCTGATAATTACACTTGAAAGACATTAACAACCTAGCTAGTTATGTCACTGCCTAGATAACAATCTAGATTAAACCTGTCAAAATGGCAGTGTTTGTTTTGATTACAAATTCAAATGGATTTTTACAAAAATAAATTCACTGGTCACAGTAGCTACGTTTACTGCATACATTCTTTACATTTGGAATGAATTCATTCTGATCTGCAATTTCCAAGCATACCATTTACATGAAAATGATCAGCTAGATAGGGCGGCACAGTGGTGTAGTAGTTAGCACTGTCGCCTCACAGCAAGAAGGTTCTGGGTTTGAGCCCAGTGGCTGATGGGGGCCTTTCTGTGCGGAGTTTGCATGTTCTCCCCATGTCTGCATAGATTTCCTCCGGGTGCTCTGGTTTCCCCCACAGTGCAAAGACATGCAGGTTAGGCTAATTGGTGGCCCTAAATTGACAGTAGTGAATTGAGAGTGTGAATGGTTGTGTCTCTCTATGTGTCAGCCTTGCGATGATCTGGCAACTTGTCCAGGGTGTACCCTTCCTTTTGCCCATAGTCATCTGGGATAGGCTCCAGCTTGCCCGCAACCCTCCACAGGATAAGTGGTTACGGATAATGGATGGATGATCAGCTAGATATGTGTTTTTGTGTCCCAAGAGTAGCGTACAATCAGAATAGAATTTCTGACATGCACACATTCCCTGGCATGTTTCCTGCTGTGTTTCTCCTATCCAACAACGACATCACTGTGTGAAGATGTCCTGAACATGCGCAGAAGGTTCCAGTTGCATAAGGCAATGCAATCGAGCATTTACATGGCTATCAGACTTCGACATCTACTCTTTTACTTGATTAAATTCTCAGTCAGAATGGGATATTTCATTCTGATCGAGCTGTTTATTTGAAGAAATTTCATTCTAATCAAGCTTAAATCTGATTATTGGCAGAGCTCCCCATGCATGGAGCAGAGCTCCATACTTAAGAGAATATGGTAATGCATCAATCTGATTTTTGATGGCTTTTGCAATCGTAAGACATACGTACGTAGGCACGACCGATGTACATGTGCCACCACAGGGAACCCGCTTGTAAGTGAATGGCAACATATCTCAAACACTTGACCACCAGACAACAAAATTTGTATCTTTATTTATATAAGATAGATGGATTTTTATCCAGCACTTATTTTTAATGTGCTTTTTAAAAAATAAGATGGAATTATTTACAAACACATTTTACAGAAAATATTCATAACAGTTTCATATAAAACTAGTTAAAACAGTTTTATTAATCCACTAGCTTGTTGGACAGTTGTAACCAAACAGCTGTTTGACATCAAGTTTAAAATATCAAGATTGCAGCTTTAACCCTTTGGCGCTCATATGCTGCATTCAGTCAAGGAGTATGGTTTCCAGTAGGTTTTTTCCCCCCGAAGGTTTTTAATCCTACTGTTTTTTTCATAGCAGGTAACATATCTTTGCATTGTATGCTGCGGTTCTCTTACTTACCACGAGGTGCAATAATAACCCCATTTAGCTTTTCGAGTTTGTATCTGTCAAATAGAAACATTTTAAAATCATTTCTTCACTCAAATGTCGTAATAAGTGTTTCAACATAATTCAAAATGTATGGAGTTGAGAATGAGTACTTTATAAAAATGAGCATTTGTTGAATGGCTGGGCTCTGCCCCACCTGCATAGGGGCACTATGTATGAGCCTAAGCCAAGATGGACCAAGGAATCAAACATGATTTTTGTTTTCCATTTGTAGCACTGCATTTACAAGAAGCCATGACAAAATTGAGTCATGTCTCAAATCACATGCTATGACCTAATACTTAAAAGTATGTTCTTTGTGCTAGTCCAGAAAGATGGGCTCGTACTTGAGAGGTTGGTGAAATCATATTTAACCCTTTAAACTCGACAGACCAGTTAGATTTATTTGAGTAATTAAATAATTCATATTAGATCCTGAATCAGTAAGGAATAAATCACAGTGGAAACAAGTCCTGAAGTGTTTTATTCCTCTGATACCACTACAATTAATTTAAATTTTAATTCATTAATTTTTCCAAATTCATTAAAAAATTATACATCCATCCATTATCCATAACCGCTTATCCTGTACAGGGTTGCAGGCAAGCTGGAGCCTATCCCAGCTGACTATGGGTGAGAGGCGGGGTACACCCTGGACAAGTCTCCAGATCAGTACAGGGCTGACACACAGAGACAAGCAACCATTCACACTCACATTCACACCTACGGTCAATTTAGAGCCATCAATTAACCTAACCTGCATGTCTCTGGATTGTGGAGGAAACCGGAGCACCCGGAGGAAACTCACACAGACACGGGGAGAACATGCAAACTCCGCACAGAAAGGCCCCCATCAGCCACTGGACTCAAACCCAGAACCTTCTTGCTGTGAGATGACAGTGCTAACTACTCCACCACCATGCCACCCATCTCTGGTGGTGATGAGGGGAAAGACCTCCTGCTGTCCATTTGCCTGTTTTTTTTTTTTTGGAAGAACAAGATCAAGAAAATTGCCAAACGCTCCCAATTTGCATAACAGAAAAGTCAATGGAGCAAAATTGGCCATGCTGTCTGGGTGGGAAGGATAGCATACTCTTCACTATTAGTGGCAGCACCACGAGCCAACTTTGGATGTATGTGTAACACACTCAGAGGAAAGCACTGTCTACCATCTTCCGCATACATACAGTGAGAAAATATATGTGGAAGAGGGACGACAGCAGAAGAGAACATCTAGCATATTCAGAAAACAGGAGATAGCGTTTTGCTCTGAATGTGTTACGCAGCATAAACAGGCATTCCAAAAAGATGCAGCTGGCTTGCTTCACGTGTCTCTGAGGAAGCAGGTTTTGGTCTTCGCCCTCCTCAGCTGGTAACTGTCATATCAGAGGAGAGAACTGGCTGGTGGGTGGGAACTGGCAACACAAATGATAAACCAATCAGGGTCAGGAAGAAGGGGTTTTGAAAAGAGAGAAGGGGGATGAGATCTGCTGAACAGATTGTTCGAAAGGCTGAGAAGCTGTGGAGAAAATGCAGAAGGCTGACCTTTCTGTAAAAAAAAAAACCCTCTCAGCAATTAAGTAATCGTGTCTTAATTATGTGTGGTGTTTTATACAGTGCCAGAGGGGAGATTTAAAATGGCAAAAAGACATCTGCGTGAGGCATATTTTCAGGCATTTCACCAAATTCTTCGTTTCAGAGATAATGGACGATGGCGAGTACGTGCTGAGATGTATGTGAGATGCTCTGTGGCTGTTGGTCTACATAATCATTAAGGTGCGTTTGTAGACTCCATTCACATGATCTCATATGATCTCAAGCAGAGAGTTCACGCTATTTTGGGAGGATAACAAGAAAATAATGATTGAATTGCTATGAAATGCGGGATGTAGAAGATAACAAACTTGATGAAAAAGCAACTAAATAAAAATGGCAGATAGGAATGTTGCCAGACGAGCTGGAATAGAGGAATAAAGTAGGACAAACTAGAGCAAGAAAGGGTGTGTGTGTGTGTGTGTGTGTGTGTGAGAGAGAGAGAGAGGAAAAGAGATAGAATGACTGCATAATGATATCACTCCCCAGAGAGCCCTCTTTAAGACAGACGCTCTCTATTTTGGGGAAGCAGAGGTGGGGAAGTGCGCTGGGTGGATGGTGGTCTCACACGGGTCCTCTCTTCAGGCTCTAAATGAATTGAATAGCAGCATTGCATAATCTAGCAAGCTTTGCTGCTGACAGCACAATGATTTATGCCCTCCATCAGAGGGAGAGAAGAGCGAGAGCAGGAGACAGCCAGTGGTGGAAGGGACAGGGTGTAGGAGCATGAGAAAAGGAGCAGAGAGAGAGAAGAGAAGAGAGTGAGAGAGAAGAGACAGGAAGAGATTAGATGCAGAGATGGTGTGGGAACACAAAACGGGAAAAGAAGAGGGTGGAGGTGAGACAGATGCACTCTGTGGGACTCCTGATGAGACAGGCCTGTCTCTCTGTCCCTTTCGCTCTCCTCCCTCACACAAAACTGAGACACCTGGGATGACTTAAGTGTGACAGCTCGAAGTCATCACCATTAAAGCTAAGCGCCTTGTACCACAGAGAGATGTAGAGTAATAAAAGTTTGAGGGGAAAGAATCTAAACATGATATTAATCCTGACCCATTTGACTGAGCTGTCTTATTTTCTGTCACATCGTGGCCCAACCTGTTGAGAATGCCAAGTCTAGCAATTTCAAGAGATGGAATAGAAAAATAAACTAATAGGGGGATTTTTTTTTTTTTAATCCATGTAAAGAGATCAGATCTTCAGCTTTTTCCTCTGAGGGAACCTTGAAAGGTGTTACCCTATCAGAGGAGGTAGGACTACTACCTTAACTCTTATCCATCCAAAGAACCCACGAGGAACCCTGCTTTCTAGGAGTGGACCTTGATCCGTAATGTTAAACAGCTACCCAAATTGAGATACACGATATGGCCAAACAGTCACACCCGTATGTGGTTCTTCCCCAAGCTGTTGCCACAAAGTTTGAAGCAGACAGTTGTATAGAATGTCTCTGTATGCTGCAGGATTAAGAATTCCACTTCACTGTTCCAGCATGACAATGCCCCTGTGCACAAAGCAACATTGTGTTTGAAGGTTGGAGTGAAGAACTCGAGTGTCCTGCACAGAGCCCTGAATGAACTCAACCCCACGGAAAACCTTTGGGATGAACTGGAACTGGAGCCTCAACATCCTAACATCAATGGGAAACATCCAGACTCTAGTGGAAAGCCTTCCCATAAAAGTAGAGCTTATTATACCAGCAAAAGGAGAATACATTTGGAATGTATTGGTTAACAAGTACGTATGGGTTTGAGGGTCAGGAATCCATAGACGTTTGGCCTTATACCATCTATTCATTCATAGATCTTCGGTAAACACTTCATCTAAACAAACCCTGGTAACACTGGATGGGAGAATTCACCCCAAATAGAACACCAGTCCATCACAGGGCAACACACACACATTACATTACATTACATTACAGGCATTTAGCAGACACTCTTATCCAGAGCGGCGTACAACATACCCAGTACAATATGAGGAGCAGCTGGGGGTTAGGTGTCTTGCTCAAGGGCACTTCAGCCATTCCTGCTGGTCCAGGGAATCAAACTGGTGACCTTTTGGTCCCAAAGCTGCTTCTCTAACCATTAGGCCAATTGGGAGAGCAATTTACATAATTGCTCTCCCAAGAGTGTACGCAGTGGGTCGCACAAAGAAGCAGCTAGTTTCTTGCATACAGAAATGTGATGTTGTTGTTGTTCTCAGGTTGTTTGCAATGCCCTGGGCCTTTTTATGCACAGATAGGGGTTTTTTCTTGAAAATGCCCTGTGCTAATAGAGCAACAAGTCAAACTGCCATTGATTCTATTTATGGGCTGAATGGTTGTTTGAGAACGACCTTTAAAAAAAAGACATCCATGAGAGATTTGCCACAGTTCAGTGTGCTTAAACACACAGCATGTTCTTCTTTAATATACCTTGGAAACATCATAACGATTCTCACTTTTTTATTGTTTGCTTGGCAGCTACGGAGCTGTTACATTTGATCCAAACTCTATCCAAGTGTGGGCACTTACAAGTCATGATGATCCACAGTTGCTCAATTTGACAGGATACTTGTGAGACAGAACAACATTGTTATAATTGAAGGTGTCATCCAGACTGAAACGCACAACCTCCTCAGTTTCGCTCTGGGGAGAGAAAATGATCTCATATCCCTGCATATTTGAACATGAAACACAAGCTTTGCTTCATTTTCGCTGCATGTTTATGCAATTAACCAAATTACATTGCTTGAACCCAATTCAAGTGCTTTGAATCAATTTAGTTAAACTGCCATTTCACTTCAGTGCTATCTGATGAAAGCCTATTAATAGATTAATTTGAGTGTGTGCAACTCCCTGAAAAATTAGTAACTCTAAAGAACATATGAATTTCGAGTGTGTGCTGGGGAGAATCATAATAAGCTATTAATTTTTGTATACCTGGCTCTCTGTATTGGTTGGTGGCTTGTGTGCTCTATAGTCCATGTCAGTAGAGGAGAGCTCAAGCTGTGTGCAGTGACAGACAGCAGAACTGTAGGCCAGCAAATCTTCCTCAACCTCTCCAGGAAGCACACACACATCTAACAGGAAGAGGACAACATAAATAACCTACTGAATGTGTATATGGATGAATGTCATTATGAAAAGTTGAGTTGCTTAAAAAATACATCCATGTTAATCCTACAATATATTTTCAAGAAAACAAGTACCGGTAAATGTTAGAAAAACACTAAAATGAGCATTGAACAGGGGAGTCATCAACTGGCAGTTTCCAATGCAGACCCAGCAAAGTATTTCAGCTGAACAAAGTGTTTGAAAAACTACTGTAACAAAGTCAATAAACATCTGGAATAAATAAATAATTACACTCCTGACATGACTAGATGACGTGAAGGTTTTTTTTTCTTCACCAAAGACGAGAATACTACGATCATCCACTTTAGTTGTTCCCATGGTCTTCCGGGCCTTTTGGTGTTGCTGAGCTCGCTAGTGCATTCCTTATTTTTAAGAATGTACCAAACTGTTGATATGGCCACTCCTAAAGTTTCTGCTATCTCTGAGATAAGTCTGTTTTGTTTTTTCAGGCTAATGATGGCCTCCTTCACTTGCACCGACACCTCTTTGGACCACAGTGTATCCCACAGACCAGGTAGCAATTTGTGGTGCTCCACTGTGCCGATGAGGGAATCGTGCGCGGTGGTGTCGTGGCGGTC
>JANZLB010000027.1:15405843-15416716 GCA_026167865.1 Notarius quadriscutis
CTTTAGATGAATTGAAACCTGCACATGAATTGAATTGAACCTAAATTATAGCACAGGGCTACATATGATTGTGCCTTTTTGAAATGGTTAAAATTTACTTTTCACTGTCATGATATAATATTTAGTGTGCTTACAGCATGCAACTGATGTATGAGAGTGGCTGTGATAATTGTGATAAATTGTCTGCTAATCCCACATTAGCATGGTGTTTTCTGCAAGGGTGACAATATTTTTACCAAATATGTTGGACAATGTTATGCACCTTCTCTAAATTATATTGCACCTCTTAATTTGGACTGTCTGAAATTTATTTTGTGCCTTCATAAGGTGCGATCAAAAAGTTCTGAGACTTGGAGCAGGAGCAATAACTAACTTCAACATCAGGACCTGTCAACATCAAGACCCATGTTACACACATTTTTGTGACAATGTGCACATTTTCGATTTTACTATAGACCTCAAACCGAGACCAGAAAGCAAACATCAAGTTGTGGGTCAAACTCAGAAATTCGGCACCAGAGACCCTTGAAATGCTTCATGAGCACAACCCTCAAAAATATCCAAAAAATTGAGTGTCTTGTGCATCAGGATTGCTGGATCGCCCTGACATCTCATCAGAAGACTTTTTGGGTCAAGGAACCATCAGGGCTGCACCAGCAGAGGATGAGGGGTGTGTCAGGATGACCTGCAAAACAGCCATTAACTGCGATATTCTGGTATTAAGTTCATTTATCACTTACTGATGTTCTAACAATTGCTCCTGAGCACTGAGAGCAGTTTACTTCACTTCCTCTGCTGCATTCATTGCTGGCAAAATATCCTGTCAGGGTGCAGGCACTTACAGATGCAAGCGCGGGGGAGAGCGGGTGCATCGCAAACTGGTAACCAAATCCAATACACTAATCTGAAGCTATAGTCTAGCATGGGCAAGGGTTGGTCGATTCACAAACAGAATGTCAAAAGGCAGGTGAGTAAATGAAGTCAGAAATAAACATAATGTCAACCGCACAGGAAGTCAGGCAGCCAGATCAGGCACGGAGACACAGAATAATACTTTGCTGTGAGCATTTGTGAATGCTGGGCTTATATTGGGAAGTGATTCTGGGGAAATGGGAAACAGGTGTACTTCCTAGAATTCTGGGGATGAGTGGCGCTGTGGTGCTTGGGAAATGTAGTGCGGCATGTCCATGTTTGGAGGCTACTCCCAACTCAGGTTTTCAGTGCAATTACTGACTGTCAGATATATACAAACAGGGTTTTGCTGACAGGTAAATTTCAGCAATTTGTTGAAACACACCTTTTCTGAAATACGGAGCCAAAAATTATCTGACTTGAGTTGTATTATTTCAGAGTTTGTGGGTTGGTAAGCACTCCAGATACAAAATTGTTGTAAACAAGCATGGAAAAAAATATATTTTTCATCATACTTTCAATAATCTGTCTTAATTTAAAAATCTTTAAATCTTTGTATTGAAGGACTTGAAAGTATCTTTAAAGAATCCACCTTCAGCATCAACTTTTCATATCAATAGTTTTATTTACAAAAAGCTCATGTTTTGCACCTTGCTCCTTTTCTCCGTGAATCATGAAAAGACTGACATGACTGCTAAAATTTCTTGCTTGAGAGGTTGACTTCAGAGGAGCATGTTGGCAGGGATTATTATATTTTCTTCTTGTCTGGAGTGTACCTGCCCCAAAATATAGTACATTCTGGTTTGGAGGAATTTATGAATCTGAAATACCATCAAGATTTCACACCCAGTGCACTTGAAGTACATTATGGACAGAATAACAGAAGAGTTGTACTGGCTTCTTCTGTCACAAAAAACCCAAAATGAATTCTCCAATACCTAGATTCAAACCTTTTCAGAAAAAAAAAATAAAGCAACAACACTGCTTGCTTTGGAGTAATATTACAGTCACTTTGCTCACACAAACTAATAGTTCTATAGAATAAACCGACATTAGATCATTTATAATCTAGGTAGGTAGTTGGCAATGTCGTGTCACAACAAGAAATTTCCGGGTTCAAACGTCACAGCTGATGAGGGGCCTTTCTGTGTGGAGTTTGTATGTTTTCGCTGTGTCTCCATGGGTTTCTTCTGGGTGTTCCAGTTTCCCCCACAGTCCAAAGACATGCAGTTAGGCTAACTGGCTACTCTAAAGTGTCCATTGATCAAGATTGGAGAGGGATGGGCTCTGCCAAGTTTAAATGTCCAAGACACACCAATGACGGACTGTTAAATATCATCAATAGTACCCATACAGCCCTTGCTGGCTATGGGAAAAAGATAGTTGAGGAAAGGATGAACAGTTTTGTCACATGTCCCTGATGTGGCTGGAGTAAAGAAGTATGGCAGGCAGGAGCAGAAGTTCTCACACACTTTATATTCTGTTACTTTGCTGCTATTCAGTTTCACTCACTCACTGCTCACACACAGTCACACATGCACATACACGTGTTCTGGTCGGGAGAGACCTCTTCTCTGCTCTCCCCCTCCTTTTATGCTTCACCATCACTGCAACAAACACACATTAATTGACAACAGGTGTAATGACTTGGCCACTCACCTTCCCTGACCCTGCCCTCCATTCACAAACTGATGCTTGGCCACACCCCCACTGCTACATACCCCCATCTGGCCTGCAGTGGACTCCTCCCCCCCGACAGGACAGGAAGTCCACCACCTCCATCTGCACCCCTGGCCTGGAGACCACCTAAAATGGCTGGAAGGTGAGATAACAAAGAGTGATCCATGCATTGGCATCCTTCATGCGGTGGAGCCACTGGAGGGGCACGTGGGCCGAACAGAGGATAAAAGGGCATCCCAGCAGGTCGTATCGAAGGGCGAGGACCGCCCACTTAATGGCCAGGCACTCCTTCTCGATGATGCTGTACTTGCTTTCATGCATCAAGAGCTTGTGGTGTACAGCACAGGATGCTCCTTGCCCTCCACCTTCTGGGACAAAATGGCCCCCAGCCCTCTGTCCAATGCGTCTGTCTGTAAAATAAAGGGGTGAGAGTAGTCAGGGGAGTGTAAAAGTGGCCCCCCACACAGTGCAGCTTTTGCTCTCATGAAAGCCTTTTGGCACTGCTCCATCCACTGGACCGGATCTGGTGTTCCCTTTTTAGTGAGATAAGTCAGCAGGCTGGTGACATCCGAATAATTAGGTATGAACCTACAATAGTGGCCAGCCAGCCCCAGGAACTGTTTCACCCCTTTTTTGGTCTTGGGCCTCACGCAGGCCGCAATTGCTGCAGTCTTGTTAATTTGGGGACACACCTGCCCATGGCCCAAGTGGAAACCCAGATATCATACTTCCACCCACCCAAATGCACACTTTTTCAGGTTAGCTGTGAGATCTGCATGCCTCAGCAACTCTAGGATGGCTCTAAGGTGTTCCAGGTGCTGTGGCCAATTACTGCTGTAAATGATTGTCATCAAAGTACACGGCTGCGTAGGCAGTGTGAGGGCAGAGGATCTTGTCCATGAGCTGCTGGAATGTAGCAAGCACCCCAAATAACCCAAAAGGAAGCATGACAAATTGGTGTAACCCAAACAGTTTGGAAAAGGCCATTTTCTCTCGGGATAGAGGAGTCAAGGGGATTTGCCAATATCCCTTCTTTAGATCCAGTGTTGAATAAAAGCAAGCAGTGCCTAACCAATCGAGCAACTCATCAATGCAAGGCATTGGGTATGCATCAAATTTAGACACTGCGTAAATTTTTTGATAGTTCACACAGAACCAGACCAACTCGTCGGTTTTGGGAACCCTGACCACTGGGCTGCTCCAGGCACTGTGGGACTCCTTGATTATGCCCATTTTGAGCATGGCCTCAAGTTCATTGCTAACTATCTTTTCTTTGTGTTCAGGCAAGTGGTAAGGGCAGATACACACCACCACCCCCTGGGGCATCTCAATGTGGTGTTCTGTGAGGTGGGTATGGCCGGGAAGGGGTGAGAACATGTCAGGAAATTCCTTCTGCAACTTGGCCACCTCTGTGAGTTGGGCCAGTGAGAGGTGGCCTCCACAAGGGACTGGAGTGGTTTGAGATGTTACTTTTTTTTTTACCTCTGGCCCCAGCTCCGCCTTCTCTGGAACTACCAATGCCATGGGGACCCCTTCATCCCTACATTTTAACAGGTTGAGGTGGTAGATTTGCAATGACCCACCCCTATCCATTCGCCTCACCTCATAGTCAACATCCCTGACTTGCCGTGTGACCATGAAGGGCCCTTGCCACTTGACAATTAATTTGGAGCTTGAAGTGGGCAATAATATAAGCACTTTGTCTCCTCGTGTGAACTCTCTAAGGCGCGTTCCCCTGTCGTACAGCTGGACTTGCCCTTCTTGCACCTGCCGTAAATTCTCCTGGGTTAAGTGTGTGAGGATGTGGAGTTTTGCATGCAGGTCAAGAATGTACTGAATTTTGTTCTTGCTAGGTGAAGGTCCCTCCTCCCAATTTTCTCATTGCACATCCAAAATGCCATGTGGCTTATGTCCATGTAATAGCTCAAATGGTGAAAAACCTGTGGAGGCTTGCTGGACCTCTTGTACTGCAAATAAGAGGGGCTCGAGCCATTTATCCCAATTACGTGCATCCTCACAAATTTCTGAATTAAGTTTCTGAGTGTCTGATTAAACCATTCCACTAAACCATACATTTGAGGATGATGGACACTAGTGTGGATAGACTTAATTCCCAAAAACCCATACAATTTGTGCAGTGTGTGTGTGACATAAATGTTGTGCCTTGGTCTGTCAGGATTTCTTTCGGAATCCTGACCTGGGAGATAATAAGGAAGAGTGCTTCCGCAATATTGCATGCTGAGATATTGCGGAGAGGCACCGCTTCCAGATATCGTGTTGCATCACCAGAACTAAAATAAAGCAATATCCCCGTGCTGACCGATCTAATGGCCTGACGAGATCCATACCAATTCTCTCAAAAGGGGTCTTGATTAGAGGGAGAGGGCACAAAGGCGCTTTTGGAGTGGCTGCGGGATTTACTAATTGGCATTTGTGGCACACCACACACCACAGACAAATGTCCCCACAAATTCCTGGCCAATAGAACCGGGCCATTATTCAGGCTAGTGTTTTATCCTGCCCCAAGTGTCTGGACATGGGATTAAAGCGAGCCGCATGGAATACAAGTTCCCTACAGCTCTTTTGGATCAACACCTGAGTTATCTGTTCACCAGTTTGAGTGTCCTGCATCACTGGATACAGTCTATCCTTAACAATCGTGAAATATGGCATGGCCGGTGTCGTGCTTGGCCGGCAAGTTTGACCATCGATTCCTCTCACTTGGTCAAACGCATGATGCAGAGTCTTATTTTGCAACTGCTCTAATGAGAAATCCTCAAGGAAATCTCTGAGAGAGGGAGGAGGGGCGAGCTGCTCCTCACTCTTCATATCATCCTGATGCGGTGTTGATGTAGACGGCTCTGTGACAGCTTCCCCAGTCAATGCCACACTGGGATCTTCCCATGACAGGAATCCTACTAATGCAGGACCCACCTCTTACTATGTGTTCCATCAGTTCTTTAAACCCTGGCCAATCAGTCCCCAAAATCAGCAAATGGGTGAGACAAGGATTAACTGCCACATTTATTCTATGCTTTTGGCCCCAGGATAGAATATGGACAGACACTAGAGGATAATTGTGAACATCCCTGTGCACACACAACACCTTCACCACTTGTGTGCTCCCCAATGCCTCACCTTGCAGCAGGCTTTGGTGAATTGAGTTCTGATTACAACCAGACCAATGCGTGATATGTTTCCTCTTGAACACTTACCACAGGTATGTGATATGCCCTGGCAATACATTTCGGCCTGATCGGGGGTGATCTCTGGTGCGTCAGGGATCCGGATCACAGCTCCCACCTCCCTCGCAGAGTCCTGACTCCGGAGATGCTCCGGCTTCCCACCATGCCAGCACACTGGCCCAGGCTTTCCCTCTGTACCACCATTATGGGTGTCATTCACCTGAGGGGGAGAAGACGCAGACACAGAAGAGGGAGATGGGAGGACACCACGAGTGCAACAGGCCAGCTGGGGGGGAGCTGTCCCCTGCCTCTGCGGTGGGGGAATGGGGCGAGGAAGGGAGAGAGAGAGGGAGAAAAAGGAGAAAGAGAAAAAAACGAGGAGAGGCACCTCTTCCGCCTGCCATCGGAACTGCCACCAGATGGTCCTCTGCCAACTCAATGGCTAATTCTGGCGACGCTGGGCAATGACACTGGACCCATTCTGCCATTCCTTCCGGAAGTTGAGAGATGAACTGTTCTAGTGCCACCAGATCGATGATCCTGTCGGCGTTGTGATCTTATGCCCTCAGCCACCACCAGCAGGCGTCCCGGAGTTGTTGGCCAAATGTGAATGGCTGGCCGACCTCCTCCAACATCAGTGTCTGGAAGCACTGATGATGATGTTCTGGGGAGCGGCCAACACACTGCAGGATGGCTTTCTTTAGGCCGGCATACATGAGCTGGCTGTCAGCAGGGAGCTGCTGCACTGTGAGATGCGCCTCACCAGTCAGGAGTGGGAGGAGGTGCGCCATATGCAGCTTGAGTGGCCACCCCCACATTTCGGCCACTTGCTCAAAGCAAGTGATGAAGGCTTCTGGATCATCATGCGGGCCCATCTTCATGAGGATGGCATGAGGAGGGTCCACTGTGGTGGCGGTCAATAGGCCCTGCTGACATAAGCAGATGCCGGAATGCCTGGTGATCTTCCTGCTGGGCCAGCATCAAGGCTTCAAAGTGTTTCTCTTGCTCCTTCCAGAGAGTGGTCAGCACTTGATGCTGGTTCTGCTGGACAGTAGCAAGGGCATAGATGAGCTCCTTAAATGGGGAGGACTCTATGTGGTGGTTCCCTTCCATACGTCCCAGGTTTCAGCACCATTGTAAAATGTCCCTAATGTGGGTGGAGTACAGAAGCATGGCAGGCAGGAGCTGAAGTTCTCACACACTTTATTTTCTGTTGTTGCTTTTCAGCTTCACTCAATCACTGCTCATACACAGTCACACATGCACATACACGTGTTCTGGTCGGGTGAGACCTCTTCTCTGCTCTCCCCTTCCTTTTATGCTCGACTATCACTGCAACACCACACATACACACACATTAATTGACAACAGGTGTAATGACTTGGCCACTCACCTTCCCCGCCCCCGCCCTCCATTCACAAACTGACGCTTGGCCACACCCCAACTGCCACAATTTGCAAATGAAATGAATTAGTACAGCCAAATAAAATGTCAAAACAAGAAGTCTCAATGTCAGAGTCCAGCTGCAATAAATACTTATTTGGAAAAGCTGGGATCAGATTGTGCTATTTCAATGTTCTTTTCAGATTATTACTTGTCACACAGTCACAATGCTTTGATTTGTTTATTTGCATATCTGTCCTATTTGTTTTTTGTTTTATAGAACAAGTTTTCACAGTGGGAGGGAATACAAGTCCAGTCACATGGCCTTTTCATATTACCAAACTAATTGTCATGAAGGATGGGTTATGGTGCAGTGGTTAGCACTGTTCCCTCACAGCAAGAAGGTTCTGGGTTCAAAATTCCTGGCTGGCTGACTGAGGCCTTAATGTGTGGAGTTTAGATGTTCTCCCCATTCCTAAGTGGGTTTCCTCCAGGTGCTCCAGCTTGTTCCCATGTCCAAAGACATGTGGATTAGGTCAACTGGCTACTCCATAATAGACTGGCAACATGCTCTTGCCCAAAGTCAGCAGGAATTGGCTCCAGCTTCCCCCATGGCCCGAATGGATAAACATTATCAATGACGGGTGGATAATAAAACAAAATCTGATTCAGGAGCACAAAAATGGGAAAACATCAAGTCAACTTATTAGTATAGCATTTTAACAAGAGACATTGTCACAAAGCAGCTTTACAGATAAATAAATATTTTAAAATATGAACTAATAAATTTATCCTGAATACATTTATTCCTTATGAGTAAGCCTGAGGCTATGGTGGCAAAGAAAAACTCCCTGAGACGTCATGAGGAAGAAACCTTGAGAGGAGCCTGACTCAAAAGGGAACCCATCCTCATTTGGGTGACAACAGATTGCGTGATTATAAATAACTCACTTCTATAAGGGTGACCATGTATTCAAAAAGTGCAATTGCATAATCAGGAAATTCATTATAGTTTTAATATTAAGTCCATTTTGTTGAAGTTATCAACTGTTCATTGATGGAGATAGGAGTGCAAGACTGTTCATGACAACTGCAGTCTGAAAGGTATCATGGCAATTGTAGTCTTAAGCCATCATAGCAAAACTGTAAGTGTCCAGAGCCATCTTCTAAGTGTCCAGTGGTGCTTGAAAGTTTGTGACCACTTTAGAATTTTCTATACATCATTAGATTTCAACACAAGTCCGAACAGTAGATAAAGAGAACCCAGTTAAACATCCATCCATCATCTGTAGCCGCTTATCCTGTTCTACAGGGTCGCAGGCAAGCTAGAGCCTATCTCAACTGACTATGGGCAAGAGGTGGGGTAAACCCTGGAAAAGTCGCAAGGTTATTGCAGGGCTGACACAGAGACAAACAACCATTCACACTCACACCTACAGTCAATTTAGAGCCACCAGTTAGCCTAACCTGCATGTCTTTGGACTGTGGGGGAAATCAGAGCACCCAGAAAGCCCATACAGACACGGGGAGAACATGCAAACTCCACACAGAAAAGCCCCTGTCAACCACTGGGCTCAAACCCAGAACCTTCTTGCACCAGTACACTAAACCACAGTGCTACGGTGCACTGTTATTCAGCAATTTGAAAATAAATTATGTCGATTAGTTTGGAAACTACTTTAACCTCTTAGTTTTGAGAAACTGAGAGCAAGGAGAATTACAGAAGAAAAGGTGTGTGTCAGTAAAGCAAACTGGTGTAAGAGAAGGAAAAGTGTGTGTGTGTGTGTGTGTGTGTGTGTGTGTGTGTGTGTGTGTGTAATGTTGTAGAAGGGTACATATGTGGCATCATATATCTTGGCTGACTGAAGCAATTGTAATAGTTATAAGTTATTAGCAATAGTTATTTTTTTCTTTCCCATTAAGCCAGCAGGCTTAACTTAAACAACAAATCCAAAAGTTAATAAAATGCTTTGCAGCCTGATAACACTGAGATGGGTGAAAGACATACAGACCCCGATATCTTGATTTTATTATACTTTTGCTTTCTGTGTCTGAGTCATATGCATTAATGAGCCTGTGCGCGTGTGTGTGTGTGTGTGTGTGTGTGTGTGTGTCTTGCAGAGTGCAGTGGTCTGTCCATGTAATCAGGCTTTATCTCCAAAACAAACACAGGATCCTTTTCACACAAATCCTCCCTTTAATTAAATCCATTTGCAAAGAGCTGTAGGAGTCGGTAACTTGCCTTCTCTTGTTCCACCTCTCTCTCTCTCTCTCTCTCTCTCTCTCTTACTAATTGACAAACATTGCTGATTTCAACTTCGTTACTTAAGTAGACTTTAAAGATGGACCATTAAACTGGATTCAAAACAAATGCCTGCCCTCAGCCGCATCACCAGCCAAACTGCAGTCATTCCTCTGTAAAACACAGAGTTCAACCCCATAACTTCCTGAAAAATTATTCTGGCATGATAGGACCTCCAAAGAAATGAAGCTTGACGGATAACAGACCAGACATGTGCTCAAGCAGATAAAAAATTTCTTGAAAAATATCTGGCTCTGTTATGCTGTGGAGGGCATTTATTTTTGCTAACATGCTTTGGCTCTACTTGTCCCTTGAGAGGGCAGCATTATTGCAAATTAATACAATTTTATTCTGACAGATCATCTTATCCTATGATGATGCTGATGGGAGTGGGCTCTTCTAGGATGACCCCGCCCCTATCCATGAGCGTAAGGGCTCACTAATGTTTGGATGATGAGGGAATCATAAGTTATGAGCTTCATAGTCACTAGATCTTATCCTAAATTGACATTTTAGAAAGCATTCGACATCATGGTAATCAAGACACCAGTTAATGGAATATCTTCTATCTTATCAGTACAAAACCAGACTTGCAGACTCTATGCCAAAATATATGTAAGCTGAAGGCTTTACTTGTCAGAGGCCTATATGATGACTTTATAACACACATTCATAAGGATTGCATACAACTGCAGGAGTTTTTATGAAAGATTTATGTCATTGTAGGTTTTATGAAGCATAATTTTGTCTGTACATTAGTAAGGGTAAAAAAGAGAGAAGAGACTTCAAATATCATTGTGGATAGAATGTTCGAGATTGTTACTATACATCTTACATAGTATATTTACACTCAGTAGTATCTCAGACACAGTCATTCAGCTGACATATCAGCTTTTGTTGTAGAAACTATAACTTACACAGAAATTGTATACTTTGCTACATTTTTACAGTGAATGATATATTAGCATAGCTCCCTGAGAATATGGTCATGCATCAACCTGATTTTTTAATGGCTTTTGGCTGTATGACGTCAGTATGTACGATGAATGTGTCCCACCACAGGGAACCCAATTATAAGTACAAAGCAATGTAGCTCATAAACACTTGACCAACTGACAATGAAATTTGTATCTTAATTTACATAAGATAGATGGGTTTTTATCCAGTGCTTATTTTTAATTTGCTTTTTAAAAAATAACATAGTATTATTTACTAACGCATTTTATGGAAAATATTCATAACAGTTTCATATAAAACCAGTTAAAACAGTTTTATTAGTCCACTAGCTTGTTGGACAATTGACAGTTTCTGTGGTGTAAGGCCAATAGATGGACATACAGTACCAGTCAAAAGTTTGGAAACGCCCTCTAATTCAGTGTTTTTTCATTATTTTAAAATTTTCTGAATTGTA
>JANZLB010000027.1:15468156-15478786 GCA_026167865.1 Notarius quadriscutis
TGTGGAGGGCGTCAGTGATCATCTTCTGGACAACAGTCAAGTCAGCAGTCTTCCCCATGATTGTGGTTGTGTGTACTAAACTAGACCAAGATACTCAAACTCGAAATGAAATATTCTAATATTTTGAGATGGGTTTTTTTTAAATGTTTTTTTTACTGTATGCCATACTGATTAAAATTAAAATAGAAAAATGCTTGAAACATTTTAGTTTGTGTGTAATGAGTATATAATATATAAACATTTTCACTTTAAGTAACTGATGGAAAATATTGAACTTTTTCACAATATTCTAATTTTTTGAGACGCACTAGTACACTTTAAGGCTTAGGGTTAGTGATCAGAAGGTTGGGACAGTACTCGCTTCTCCAGCCATGGCATGGCTGACCCTGCACTCTGAAACCAGCTGGACTCTACAGTGCCAGTAAAAAAAAAGTTTGGACATACCTTCTAATTCAATGGTTTTTCTTCATTTTTATTAATTAAGACACACTTTATGTCTTAAAAGTAATGATGAATGTCGTTTCTCTTTACTTTGTTGAGCGGTTCTTGATATATGGGGATTATTACAGTTGTGAAATAGAGCTACTGTATTTTTATAATTTACTATTTGGCCTCAAATGCATTAAGGTGGTAAGAAATTGCACTAATTAACTTTTGGCAAAGCATTCCAGGTGATTACCTCATGAAGCTGGTTAAGATAATGCCAGTAGTGTACAAAGCAGTATGAAGGTAAAAATGGTAGCTATTCTGAAGAATCTAAAATATGAAACATGGAGGTTTTTTTTTTTTTAATAAACACTTGACCACATAGTTCCATATATTATTTCATAGTTTTGAGGTCTTCAGTATTATTTAATGCACAAAATACAGAAAAACCTATGAATGAGGTTGCGTCGAAGCTTTTGACTGGTCCAAAATTTTGCTACTTAGCTCCCAACCACAGATAGCTGTGGCACCGTCAGGATTAGAACTTTAGCACTCAACATAAAAAGTTCAGTTTTTACCCACTGTTCATTTTCCTTATTTATTGGACTTTGTTTTCTGGGGTGTTGGTGAATTTATGACATCTCAAGCTACAGTAAGAAATACAGGACGCAACTGTGCATGCTCGCTCTGGGGTGTGTGGGGGAGAGATTACCTCCTCCCTCACCAAGTCCTCGAGAAGTACTTCAAGAATTGATGTGTATAATTTTCAACCAAATTATAGTCTCCACCAGAAGGGTACACGATACCCATTAGCTATTGCTTGGATTGAATTATTATTGACCTACACTGAAGGTTATATAATAATTTTTACTGCAGCAAACTGATCTGGTGCCAAGCACATTTCACAGCTGTCCTACACTTGTTTAAAAACACTAACAAATCCAACGTAAACGGAATGAGACTCTCAAAGACCAGTCACCATAGGATGGAAAAAGAAAAGCCAAACAGCTGTTTCCAGAGAACTATATTTACATAATACTCTCATTTTTTTTGCAGAGAACAAGAATAAAAAGTATAAAATACTTACAAAAATTCGCAACAATGTACATATAAAAATAAGATCCATCTTCTTGAGAACATTAGGAAATGCATACATACAAAAAATATATATAAATAAACAAGGCGCCCTGCCAGATACTGAAATAAACTTGCTCCTAGATGCAGGACAGATAAGCATTACGACAACTGAGACCCAAACGCGCACTCTCACATACACATTTCTCAGGGTGGGCCATTCAATCTACCCCAATGTAACAAAACACAGGAAGGGGAGTGTTGGGGGAACAAGAGAAAAAAAACAAAAAAAACAATGGACAACACCCTTCCCCCGATCTGATTGGTTAGAAATATTTAAAGGGAATAACATGTGATTTAGTGTATCGCTGAATAGAAATTGTTAATGTCCATTTTAGTGTTTTAGCATAATGCTGAATCTTCACTTGCTAAATTGTTCATTTTCAACACAAACAAACTCAGGACGCTCAGTACACGTTGAGAATTCATAGAAGCAGATATTCCAAACTCTACTCTCAAATGAACACACTGAACAGGAGAAAGAATAAACTCCCTGTCTTGGAATCAGTCACAGATGTGCGCGGATACGGTGTTAGATTCTAAGGCCATGGATTCAGGACTAAGGCTTGTGGGAATTGAGTGAAAAGAACAAGGAAGGTGGCTATCCTCAGTACGAGTCTATGGTCTCAAATACAGTCCATGAACATCTCAAATACGCAGACTTCATCTGTCTGGCCTTGGTCTGGATACCTGGCTTTTTAGGTACATAAGCACCAATTCTGACCAATGTATGTAGCCTTAACAGCAAGAAGGCAAATAAAAGCAGTGTGTATTTGTGTGCGTGTTGACCCATCAAATTTGGGTATGATTCAGTGGTTTTAGTACTGAGCCACAGGATCAGTAGTAGAATGTTTTTCTTTTATCTTTACACATCATGACAGCCCTAAGAAAACTCAATACACAAAGGCTTCTCGTGCCCAATACTCCTTTTATCAGACACACAGTACAGCAGTTCTGACCAGAGAACAGTCAGTAATGTCCACATCACTCAGTTTCTAGTTTGAGCGCCAGTCACTGATGACTAGCCAACAGCTCATCCAAGTCGTCCATCCATTCCTGTGTAGACTGGTTCTTCAACAGCGAGTCCACCAGATCGCTTTCCCCAGGAAAGCTGCCTAAGCTGCCCCCTGTCTGGGTGCTATATCCAAACGGCAACTGTTGATTGGTTGTCCGGTTTACCTGGTAAGCCTGGTTGCACTGCATGCCAGCAGTACGGTTAGGACCCTGACCGCCCTGCAGCTGCCCAAACGGCCCCAGGTCGGGTAGCACCTGCTGTGACTGAGGTGGTGCTGGCTGTCCTTGCTGAGGCTGTTGCTGTGCCATAGCAGTGCTGTTGGCTCTCTGCTGGACCATGTTGGGCATCATCTGCCCTGGGTTCATACCCACCATAGCCCTGCTAGGTGCACCATTTCCCAAGCCAGCCTGGGTGAAGGGTGCACTGCCAGGCAGCTTGGTCATCCTGGGCTGCATGTGGAAACTCGAGTTCGAAAAGCTAGCAGGTAAGGCATTACTGCTGCCATTAGGCTGACCAGCTATGCCTTGCTGAAGCCCTGGATGCTGCTGCTGCTGCCATGACTGGGCCTGTGGAGGCAATGCACTCTGGATACTGCTGGTTATGGTGTTGGGGACTGAACTGGGCATGGAGCTCATGTTGTTAGCCATCGCACTAGGCATATTGTTAGGCATACGTGTCAACTGCTGCTGCTGTTTGAGATGGGCCTGCTGCTGGACGAGAACATTGTGCCTATAGTTCTGCATGGATGAAACAGGCATTCTCTGCTGGTTGGCATGGGACGGGTGCATGGGCATGTTTCCATAAAGGACCTGCTGGGCCTCAAGCCCACCTGCACAAGATGATAGGTTCAGATCTGCCTGGCTGACTGCAGGAGGAGCACCCGGGGCAGGACCTCCACCCTGACCTATTCCCATCATGCTCTGATTTTGAGGAAACATGCGTTGCACACCAGGAGCCGGGCCACCAAGGGAGTTCACGCTGCTCATCGGCTGAGACGAACCTAAAGCAGAAAGAGAGGAAAATGTCCACATCATTGTACTGAATTAACAGGGTTTGAATTTGCAAAACAAGGACGAAAAATGAATATTAGCAGTCAACGTGGGACCCCGGTGAGTCTCAACACGTTCAGTAAGGTTTAACTTGGAACAAGCAAAATCTGGCACTACTGCTACCATAAGAAGTTCTCGCAATACTTTTCTGCAAGCATCATCAGCACTTCTATAAACCCAGACCAAATTCCACTGTTATTCAGCAAACTGGATGTTAGAAATTTTCCTCCTCACTAGTAATACTTGATCTTAAAAATATGTTGTACTTGTTTTGCATATTGTGGTCCTGTCATGCTACGCTTGTTCCAACTGTAACCAAACGTTGCAAAACATCTTTAAATATTCTGCTATGCAATTTACCACATTCCCTCTCTTGAGGTTAGACCAAAATCTTTAGCTAGCAAACTTACTGGTTAGTACAGTTCATTTCTAAAAGACCAACAATCCAGAACAGCAGCCACAATTTACTGTAAACCGATTTTATGCACTCTATCCATAAGAAAATTATCCAAAAAAAAAAAAAAAAAAGTTTACATGAAGCAAAACTTCAAGTTTAATGACCGACTTTTAGACCTTACTGTTTGAGATTCAAATGAGTCAGTCAGTAAGCACACTTTGCATATCAGGTAGGCTGAATGTTTTACAGGGAACAAAGCATTGCCTGTATGGAAAAAGAGTGACGCAGCAGCTTTTCAGACACAGGCCCTTTAAAGAGAGGGAGGGACAGCAAGCGAAAGAGCAAGAGGAAGGCACGCTTGAGCTCTCAGAACATTGGGCAGGTACCTGGAAACTGGGAGACCTGTGGCTGCTGCTGGAATGGGTTTTGCTGGGTAGATGGGTTCGGCTGGTCCTGGTACTGAGGTGGTGGACGGGTTAGGTGCCTTTGCATCTGCTGCTTCTCCTGTGAGAAGAGACAAAGGCATACACAGAAGTGCTTGGTTATGAAAATCATGCCACAAGGACATTATCATCACCACATCATAGGAAACTCCATTAACACAAATAACCTTCCTCTAATACTGTCTTTTGCATATTCCCTGCTTGAATTTTTTCCAAATATTATAACCTGGAACTGAAAAAGGCTAGCGTGTGTAACCTCATACAAATTTGTAAAGGTATCAAAACTGCATTGTCGTCCAATGATTGATATTGGATGAGTGAAAACTCTGAATACATCGAACTCCAAGAACCAAATACGCCCTTTGCCCTCTGACCTGCTCAGCCATCATCTGTCTCTGGAGGAACTGTTTCTGCTGCGGACTCATCATCGGTATTTGTTGCTGCTTCTGTAGACCACTTAGATATGCTGCATTATTGTGGTTAGCTGCCATGCCACTGCCACCTGGCTGCGTGACCATGGCACCACCAGGGCCTGGGACATGAGGGGCAGATGGGTAAGTACCTGGTTCCTGCTGAAAGAGGAACAAACAAATTCATTACAATATACCCCTTTATTTTGTATACTGCATTTGTATATTGTTAAAAAGTTAAAGGCATTGTTACAGCTGTGGTGTGCGTGTTTCTGCCCAGGTACCCCCCCGCCACATCTTCGCTACTGTGGAAGCAGATGATTGAATGCACCGGTTTGTAATTTGCCAGTTAGGACTGTCGGGGTTAAAAGGCCAGCCCAAACCTACTGACAAGGCCAGTCAATTTATCTGTGTGGTGTATCGTGTTGGAGCACTTGTGGTGTCATTGACTGTGTACGGTGTGTTGGCAGTACTTTTCCTGCGTTATCCTGACTATTTGGCAGGTTGTCGTCAGTTTCGGTTCTCTATAGTTTTGGCATCTTTTCTTTTAACTTTTATTTTGATGTATAAAATAAACCTTTTTCAGTTTATACATCTACTTCCATGTTTGTGATTCACTAGTTTACACCGTGCTATGTTCTCTACAACCCCTAGACCTTTGATTTTGGGAGACGCAACAGGCATAGTGTTTTGACTGCTTCAATTCGCTCCATTGACATGCCTCTCAGGTATGTAAAAGTATCGTGTGGGTTTCTCTAAACAGTAAAACATCTACCAGAAGTCTTCAGAAAGGGTAGGAGCTAAATGTTCCAAAAAGTCTGTTCAAACCACTTTACTATTTGAAACTACGCCAATCACACGAATACATTTGAACATGGAACAAAACAAGAAAAAGTGCTGTTTGTGATGAACAATGGAGCTGGTTTGGATTCCATGGGTTAACAAGTTAAAGAAGAATAAAAAAAAAAAAAGTTCCACCTAAATACATAACGGTCCATAATCTTTGAATGCTGGACTTAAACGAGGGTCTGCGTTTTTGTTTTTCATTCCTTAAAAGTGCCCTTTACTATAAAGCGCAAAGATCTAGAAATTTGAGGGTGACTGCTTTACCACTAGTGAACTTGCTCTTTCCACTAGAGGGCAGGGTACCAAAACTTTGGTGACGAGTAGAGATGAGAAAACAAGCAAAACTGAATAAAGAACAGTCATCAGAAAAAAAAAAAAAAAAAACTAAAATCTAAAGCACTAAGAACATAAAACATCACTGGTTACACTTTTTTTTGGGGGGGCGGCAATGCAGGGCTTTCAAATCAACTTGGCATCAGTCTGAATGACTTGAGGAATTGCTGAAGTTCACATCTTGAAGGCATCGAGTTCACACAAGTGCAGAGATGACGGATAACTGAAAGAAACCGTGACTGATCTGAGGATGCAATTTATGAGTTTAATTCTGGTGTGCACACTGCACAGCCAAAAACTATACCAGCACTGAGTGAACCACAGTGCAGCGCCTGCAAGCTGCTTTAAAAATAAATCAAGGATGCAATCCCTGGCCACTTTCCATTCAAGCACTTTCTCTCTCCCTCTCTCACACACACACGCGTGCACAAGGTCATCATGTGTGCATGAAAAGTGACAAGAGCAATACTATTCCTCTCCAGCCAAGAATGTGCAGTTTACAGTTGGGAGGCAGAAACATGGAGAAACACACACAAGGGGACAGAAAGAAGAAGAAGAAAAAAAAAAAAAAAAATGTGGTCCAATGCACGACAAGGCTTAAGGGGCAGGGGGAGCAAAAAAGTTCATCATAAGAGAAGAAAAAAACCCAAGTGGGTTAAGCAGCTATATTTAAATAGGGAGAACTGAGAGAGAGAGACGGGCCAATCCCAAAATACTCTTCGCAGGACGATAGCCAGGGGAGGGGGAGGAACTTTGCATGAAAGACTGCTTTGTCGTCCCCGTGTCCCTCCCTCCATCTCTCTCTCTCAGTCCCCCTTCATCCCACTTGCTCTTCTCGACCAACTCCTCTGTCACAAATCTGAAATCTCCTTGCCCATCCCAGCCCCCATCCATATATAAATGCGTTTGCGTCTGTCTCTCTCTCTCTCTCCCTGAGTGTGTGAAAGAGAAGCGGGGGGCTATGATGGGGGAGAGACGCCTGCCAGCACTTTGCTTCTTAGCAACCAGCTGCCTGACCCAGACAAACTGTGTTCATCCCCAAGGTTGAAGAGACCTGCTGCCAGACACACTAGGACAACCCTGCCCCCCCCACACACTTCCAAAACACCACTAAGCAAGTCATTAAAACACACACACACCAAAAAAAAAGCACCCCGCTAAAGGCCCAAGTATACGTCAGCGTACGTATACGAGTCGTCGTCAAAACGTGAAATACAGAACAAGTCCTTCCTCTTCTCATTCTTCTGCAAATAATAATTTAACAGCAAGCTGCTGTTCTCTCAAGTCACAAACTTCTGCACTCGTGTTTTTATTTTATTCAGGGGATTGTCTTCATTTCAGACAACGCTCTTTATGCAATGTGCATGCGTTCAGCAGAAAATCGAGTATACTTTGGAGACTACTACTCTAACAAGGACTTTGCTTGGCATCCATTGACGCGAGTCTTCCAATCATCTCTGTTGGCCATGGCAATTTGGACTTCATATGTGAGCCCAGTATCCTCAAGTAATTGGTTGATGCATATTTTAACAGGTCTTCCTCTGGCACGTCTCCCATGAGGTGCTTGCCATAAGATCACATCAGCGACAAGTTCCTCTTTGCTGCACCAACAATGGCCAACAATATATTTTTGGATGGCTTCTGAGATTTGGGGAAATTCTCCATAAAGTTATTTGTGATGTGTTGTTTCCAAGATATGTTGAGTGCAGTGCGGAGCATTCTTGTGCATGCACCATTTATTATCAGCAGTCCACCTACGGCTGACTATCCCTGAGTAAACTGCGTGAAGACATTGGGAGGCAGGATGTCGAATGGCTGGTTCATATTACCTGTGATGAGGCGAATCAAGGTAGTACCACAACTTGATCTCGACAAGGCACAACCACTAAAGTTAAGAGTACTGCTCACACTTGTATGAAGTCGCGACCACAAGCATAACTGTAGCGAACGAAAGCAAATAATGACAAGTTTAAAAAAAAAAAAAAAACCCGCAGACGTATACTTGGACCTGTAAACACTTCTTCTGCAGTCACCCCACAACATGCATGCACACATGCAGCTATACGGTCACTGACGTGTTCTGGAGCTTAAAACACATGATATTGCAGAGAAGTGTCCCCATCCATATAATTTGCCAATAAAATTAGTAAAATGCCAAAATATGCTCACGTCCAAGTGTTCGAAAGCACGTTTCACACGACGGATTCCCATTCTGTACTGTATTCGGTACTGAGTTAATGTGTAGCTAAATAGAGTTAGACAACTTGATTTGTTTTACTGACTCACACGTTATCTGAACTGAATGTAGTTTCTTTCTCTGAAAGGTGATCTAATTATTTTTCATGCTCAACTATTTCATTTCACACGAATAAATGTAACAACACATTGAGTAAATCTACCTGAAACTACCAAAGCACAGTGAGTAAACAAAAATCACAGCATACTAGAAGTGGTGGCATTTTTTTTTTCTATAAAATTTGCCTGTGATTAGAGCAAACGGACCCTGAAATGAAATTTTCAAAAACACACCAACTTTAATAACAACCATAAACATCAATATAAAAATATTACCAAGATAGAGAGGTTCCTGAAAAGACAATGCACTATAAAAAGTACCAAACCTAATTATGTAATTAACTAGACTACATCTTACTCTTTTACATAAAACCATAGTTATAAATCAGTTCAATAACATGTTGCAAGGATTCAATTACAATGACAACCCTCATGTTAGGTTCAAATCACAATCTAACTACTCATACCAAATTGATTAACTATTTGTGAAAATGTGTCACGTGTACGTAGTTGCTTTGCAGATCCTTACCTGGGAGTGTGGCAGATGTGTTGGGGGTCTGAACGAAATGCCAGTGGGCCTCGGCTTCATCCCCGGATGCTGGCGCAGAAGGTTGAGCATCGCCGCTTTGTTCTGGCTCTGTGTGTTAACAGGGCCTCTTGGTGCTCCAGCTTCAAAGTGGCTCAACGGTTTGGTGTTGTTGTAGTCCAACATGGCCGTCTGGCTTCCAGAGGCTGGTTGATGACTGAGGGTTCCAGACGGAGCTGCACTGTGACCCAACATTGGGTGCCCACTAGACTGCATGTATGCCCCTGGGGCATTGGCTTTTGGAGAGCCCTTACTGGGCTGCTGGCCAGATATGAGGAGGGACTTGGGATTCTGGAAGTCAGAGGGGTAGAGTGAGGGGCTAGTGGGCTTCTCTAGTCCAAATGCACCACCTCCTAATGGACTCTGATTAGGGGGCACATTCTGCCAAGTGGAGGGGTGATTGGATTGCTGGTGGAACTTGGGTGCTGGCTGCTGCTGCTGCTGTTGTTGTTTCTGCTGTTTCTGGGCCTGGTGCTGCTGGTTCTGAATGAGCTGTGCTCTTTGCTGCTCACGAGCAGCAGCTAGCTTCTGCAGCTGCTGCGCCGGTGACAAGTCACTGGATGGTAACAGGTGGTTCTGTAGCGGCCTGGGCTGGCTAGGCTGCTGCTGCTGTGTATGCTGATGTCCAGACAGAGCAGGTGAGGAGGCAGAGGCTGGTGGCATGATTGGGGAGCTGGCATGCATTGGAGGCCCAGACGAGGTGGACGGGATGTGGGGTGACCCGGTACATGTGTCCTGTTCAAAGGCAGAAGAGGCTGGTGCTGGGGAAAACTCTGCCTTAATCGTGCCAGCAAGCTCTGTGGGGAGGAGGCTGGCAGGTGCCACAGTGCCAGATGACACCTCAGATTCCTTGCGGTCCTCAAAGCCATCGTTGAACAGCTCTTGGATTTCTTCGTAAGGCACAGAGCGATTAAACTCCTCCATGAGCTCAGTCCACTCCTGTTCGTTCAGGTTGAGGTCAGGTAGGATAATGTTGCCGTTGCCCCCACCAGTAGGCAGGATGTCATCCATGGGCTCTTGCTTCAGCTCCTTTAAACGGATGTCAGCTTCAGAGGATAAAGCAACACCATTTTGCTCAGCAGTACCTACTGCTTTTGCACCATTGAGCCCCAAGTCAGCAGCCACACCATGCTTGGTGTCCATGGGTGAAAGAGGGGGCATGCCCCCATTCGAGGATCCGTTCAGACTACCCAAAGCATCCTCCAAACATGACTTTTTGGCTGAGGTATAACTGTCGCCGAATCCGTTTATCTGGTCACGGCCAACAGGAGGGCTGGTATTCTCCAATTTCCTCTTCACAGTCTCTTGCAGCTAGAGGGCATAAAACAAACAATTGGTGTTATATTTTAGCAAAAGCAATGGGTATTACTTGCAATAGACTGCAAAAGCATCAGTAAACTGAACCTACAGATGTTAGACTTGTGAAATGAAGAGTTCTTTAAGAGCCAAGCACTTGTTTCAAGACAGAGAACACTGGTTTATGGCCAAGTCAATTCATACATTTGGTAAACAATTCATTGGCTTCATTAACTCTTTACCCCTTAATGACGACATATGACGCCGGCATGTATGCACCATAATGACGACTCTGAATTTGCCTCTACATATGTATTTTACCCTTTACAGGTATCCCAGGTGAATATTTATGATAAAATGTATGAATTTTGAAAAGATAATTAAACAACGTTATATAAAG
>JANZLB010000027.1:15485495-15495985 GCA_026167865.1 Notarius quadriscutis
GATGATGTTTTAGGTCCTATTTATGCAGAAATATAGAAAATTCTAAAGGGTTCACAAACTTTCAAGCACCACTGTATAAATTTTACAAAAATGTAAGAACACGGGGGTAACTTATCAATATGGAATGCTGATTCTGCTCAAATGTAATTCAATGTTACAAGAGGACTTCACTCGTTACTCGTTATCAATCCAATGTACATGTACAGAGTAAAAGTTCAAAAAATAAAAATGGTACAAGTCCAAAAAGCCTGAACAACAACCTAACTTTTATACAAGCTATATACAGGTTGACAGTTCAAATTCAAAACTTACTTTTGGTTGTAGTTAACTGTTAATTTGCAGTTGTTCAAAACAAAAGGGCTTTGCTGAGTGAAGTTTACGAGTGAAGTCCTCTTGTAAAATTCTCCATCACTTTTTCTCATCTCCAAGTAGAACTTTGGCAATATTTCTGCTATTGCTCTCTTTTCCAGTTTTTCTATGTTCACTGGTATGTTTTTCTCTTGTAAATACGCATGAATAATATATAGTGAAATTTTGGTAGCCTTTTGGATGTTCAGCACATCTTTCTTTTTCAAAGTCCTCTCTAAATCTTCCGCTTTTAACAAAGCAAACCTCGCAGCCATGTTTGTTTACAAACTGTCACAGTCACTCACTAGCATGGAGTTTTACCTCTTTGAGGTGTCTCTTTTCCAGTTTTTTGCAATATTGCAAACTTTGAATATCCCAGGAAGCACCATTAAATCCATTATTGCAAAATGGAAAGAATATGTCACCACTACAAACCTGACAAGATAAGGCGGCCCACCAAAACTCACAGACCCGACAAGAAGGGCATTAATCAGAGATGCTAGAAAGACACAAAAGATAACACTGAAGGAGCTGGAAAGAGCCACAGTATAGATGGGAGTATCTGTCCAGAGGACTACTTTAAGCCATACACTCCCCAGGCTTTATGGAAGAGTGGCCAGAAAAAAGTAATTGCTTAAGAAAACACATTTGGAGTTTGCCCAACAGCATGTGGTAGACTCCTCAAACACATGGAAGAAGATTCTCTGGTCAAATGAGACTAAAATTGACCTTTTTGGCCATCATGGGAAATGCCATGTGTGGCACAAACCCTGAGAACACTATTCCTACAGTGAAGCATGGTGGTGGCAGCATCATGCTGTGGGGATGTTTTTCCTCTGCAGGGACAGGAAAGCTGGTCAGGACTGAAGGAAAGATGGATGGAACTAAATACAGGGCAATTCTGGAGGAAAACCTGTTTGAGTCAGCCAGAGGGTTGAGACTGGGATGAAAGGTTCACGGTCTAGCAGGACAGTGACCCTAAACATACTGCTAAAACTACACTGGAGTGGTTTAAAGGGAAACATTTACATGTCCTAGAATGGCCTATTGCTGTAACACCAACGCAACCCATCTAACTTGAAGGAGTTGGAGCAGTTTTGCCTTGAGGAATGGGCAAAAATCCCAGTGGCTAGATGTGCTAAGCTAAAAGAGACATACCCCAAGAGACTTGCAGCTTTAACTGTAGCAAAAGGTAGCTCTATAAAAGTACTGCCAGGGTTTTTTTTTGTTTTTTGGGGGGGGGATACTTATGCACACTCCAGATTTTTGTTTTTTCATCTTATTGTTTGGGTCACAATAAGAGGTAGGTGTTGCGTAAATCAAAAGGTGCTAACCCCCCCAAAAAATCCATTTTAATACCAGCTTGTCATGCGACAAAACAGGACAAACACCAAGGGGGATGAATACTTGTGCAACACACTACATCTTTAACTGATGTATCATTTACAAAAGAAATGTGCGCAAGAGCTGTTAGTGACACCGTCAAGGTCTTGACACATACAGAACTATATTTGTTGTTACGTAAAGCATAATTTGTCGTTATCCCGTAAACGAGCACTTTCACATCAAAGGTGAATATTTGTGTGTGTGACAAAGCAACTTTTTTTTTTTTTTGCAGCAGGTACAATTTTACTATCATTTAATCTACAAAAGGAACAGAGTGAACCAATCAGGGTACCGCATGCTTGGCAGAGTCTCATTCGGTTTGTGTCTTAAACCCTGTTGCTGTTTGACAAGGGCAATTTAAAAAAATAAATAAATAAACATTTTCCAAGATCACTTTCAAGACGTCGGAGGGGGCTCAACTCAACAATTAAGTGTGCGCACAGTCCATAGTTATTACCCCATTATGTGATATGGTAAAGCTTGCCATCATCCAGCATCTCCTGAGCCAAGCAGTCAAACTCCCCACCTTTCTTAGGACAGGACAGTCGCAAAATTGTTTCCCCACCCCCATTTTTTTTTTTGTAAAAAAGAATAAAAGGACCTGCTCATCATGACTTCCCATCTGCATCGTTACATGAATGCTTTTGTGGAATCCTCGCAAAATCGTGTCATATTAAAGTTCTGTTAAATTCATCTTCTTTTTTTTTTTTAAACACTTGGATTGTTTATTCACGTAGCGCTGTATCATAAGGCTGGTAAATTAGATCAGGGATTCTCAGTGACGCTGGTTAATATCAGAGTTCAAAAACCTACACGAATCATTCCAGATTCATATTTCAATTGGCTCATCTCTCATTTTTATTAAGGAGAAGCAGACTGCTCTTTGAGCATTGTTTTACTAGCTTGTATTAGTGTACCCTAATAATAAATTGAGAGCAAAATGCTAACAGTTGGCAGGTCTGGTAAGATAATATAAATCAGAGTAAATGTCACTGAACATTGTGGAAGTATAAGATTGTGTAGGGATCATTACATTATTTTGCACAAACCTACTGGGCAGCACACTGCATGACGGACTAAAGCTTTAGATGGGTAGTTCTTCGGTAATGGAATTACATTCACAGCAAAAATGTGGTAACACTCTAGTTACAGTACTCAAGATAAATGGTATTAACTACATTTCACACTGTATAAGGTAGTTTTAGGGTCAAAAGAAGCACAGAAAAATTGGCTGTTTAACTCTGAACGCAAACTCTTTTGAGGAAAGGAGAGTCAGTAGCAGAATTACGTCAGAAAAAAACGAACTTTCATTTCTTAAAATTCAAACCAAGATTTTCTCTGAAGCAACACTGCTATAACTGGAGTGATGATTTTTAAATATGGTTCCGAGTACATTTTGCCTTGGATTTCATACTTTAGCAAGATCACTGAGCTGACAAGTTAAGGTAAGCTTAATAATCTCATAATTTTGGCCTCTCTGCTGAAGAACTGCCCAAATGTAAAAAGAGTTAAAACCAGTCCAAGTTTGAGTTAAAATTGATCAAAAAGACAGTTAATCTGATATTTGGCAGTCAAACTTATGGATACAGTTTAAAAATAAACGAAGCAGAAGATCTGTTCCATGCTAAACTGTTCCACTGCTGTGCTGCCCAGACAAAACCAAAAACACGAGACGTTGATATATTAAACAGCTAAACATGATGTGTGGATACGAGGCACAAATGTAGTCGTACACTGCAGACTGCATTCACACAGTCACAACACCCATGTGTTTATAGGGAAGGAAACTTCTCTCGATTTTAATAGCTACCGTTAAGCAAGACATGTCCTCAGTGAAGTGCTCCTTTTGCAGTACAATGAAATCTACTAAACGAATAATCAAGTTCAAGCTGGATCAAAGTTTCTTATAAACTCCATTTCTCTGCCTCAGTGTACCAAACGATGCTCTACTTATTCTCTCCAAACAACCCAGTTGTGTATTAGCTGGAGTTTAGACACCATTGTGTGATTTTGAACAAACAGTCAGTATGCATGCATGCATGCAATATATTTGGACAGGTATTGAACATTCTAATTCATCAGCCTGACAATCAATAACAGCATTTAATGTATCATTTGCAAATGAGACAAAAGCATAATTTACATCCAAGGATATACTTGTACGATAAAGAGCAGAGAGGTTCCAAAAGGTTGTTATAGCTGGGGGTGGTAGTAAGGATAAGCTCCCATTTCCTATAAAATGCTCCCAATGGCATGCATCCCAATTAGCCTCTGACAACCAAGTCCAGCTCCTGGCCTTCTCATGTGGTTTAGAATCTGAACCAAGTGGAACCGTTCAGACTGACAGGAGAAGAAGGGGTGAAGACAGTCCACTGGCGCCTTAAAACTAGCTGCTTCAGGTAGATGGGGCTCGTCAGCCTTGGATGGCAACCCATCTAAGAGAAGGAAAACTCTGATTTCAAACCTCCGCTGCCTTGCGGTCATATCCACTTGTGGGGAAAGGCTAAGGGAGTAAACTGACAGAAAATCCAGAGATGGAGTCCCTCAGGCGACTTGACACTGGTCTCAGTGTCTTCCCAGCAACTCCTACAACACCACTGGTGCCAAGCTGTATCGGCTCCTGTCGTTCCCTTGGATCCATCAGCTGCACAGGCAACAGCTGATCCTCCATATCATTCTGCCCAGACTGCATAGCTCCACTGGAGAGGACACTCCAGCGTCATTGCAAGGTGCCAACACAACACGGGAAGTGGCAGTTACCGGTTCTAAGCTCATCTGATTGGCATAGGAAAGGAGTGCCAGGGACCACTTGACAGTGGGAGAGATCTTCGCATCTCATTGGACAGCCTCAAGTTGGGCAGCCCCCAACCAATAAGGTACTGTCCCACCATGGCCTGCCTGCAGCTAGACAGCGATCTCAACAAGCAGGCCAAAGTTTCCACACCTGACAAGAAAGATGACTCCAACTGTTCGTTTTGAAAGTTGAAATGTTAGGACCTTGTGTCCCGGCCTCACTGATGACCTGCAGCAGATTGATGATGCATGCAAGACTGCAGTCATTGACGGGGAACTCCCCCGCCTAAAAACGTTGATGTGGCCTGTCTCTCGGAGACTCAACTGGCTGACAGAAGCACCATCAGGGAAGCAAGTTACACCTATTGGCAAGAGAAGCTCTCTGACGAACCTCAACAGCATGGTGTTGGCTTTGCTGTGAAGAATTCACTCGCTGCCTTCACTTAGCCTCCATCAACAGGCATGGAGAGGATCCTCGCCCTCTGGCTGTCCACATCCTCCAGTCCAGCCATCAGCATATATGCCCCAACCCTCTATGCCACCACAGAGGATAAAGACCAGTTCTACCAGGCCCTGGATGAAGTGACATCCCAGATCCCCAGCACTGAAGACCTGTATCTGCTCAGCGACTTCATGGTCAACTCCCACCTGAGCGCTGAAGCTTGGCCCACCTGTCTTGGTATTCATGGTAGGGGTAAGATCACTGACAACGGTCAATGACTGCTGGAGTTGTGCTGCTTCCATGGCCTTTGTGTGACCAACACCTTCAAGTGCAAGGAGATCCACCAGGTGTCCTGGAGGCGCCCACGTTCCCACCACTGGCACCAGCTAGACTTAGTCATCACCAGGCAAGCGGCTCTTGCAAGTATTCTCCTCATGAGAAGCTATCACAGTGCTGACTGTGATACAAACCACTCCCTTGTGGCCAGCAAGGTGCAGCCAACAACCAAGAAACTGCACCACTCCAAGAGAAAGGGCCACCCACACATTAACACCTGCTGTGTAAGTGACTCAGAAAAGATGCAGCATTACATCACCAAACTGAAGGAGGCTCTTGCCATGAAGACACCAGATACCACCATCGACTCCAAGTGGTCTCGCCTCCGTGATGCTGTGTAACAACTCTGCCATGGCTGCCTATGGGAAAAAGGGGCAAAAACACACAGACTGGTATGAAGCCCATTAGCAAGAAATGGAGCCTGTGACCAAGGCCAAGAAGAAAGCCCTCCTGGTCTACAAGACTGCACCTAGCCCCAGCACACTAGAAGTCCTCAGGAGTGCCAGGAGAAGTCACCCAGCAGACTGTCCGTCACTGCACCAACACTTACTGGCTGAACCTCTGCAGTAGTATACAGACAGCTACTGATACCAGGGACGCAAAGAAAACGTATGAGGACATAAATGTGGCAACAGGTCCCTCTACCACCAAGACCACACCCTTGAAGTCCAAGTCAGGTGAAATGACCACAGCTCAGGGAAAGCAGCTGCAGCGCTGGGTTGAGCTACATACAAACCATAATGTTGTCATGGACATCATCCTGGATGCCATCCCAGACATACTTGTCATGGCAGAGCTGGATACCCCAGCAACCATAGATGAACTCAGAAAAGCAACTGACTGCCTTGCTTGTGGAAAGGCCCACAGGCCATCCCACCAGAAATCCCGAAGAGCAGAAAACCTACACAACTCCAGCCCCTGCTCGAACTCCTCTGCTGGGAACAGGGATATCCCCCTCAGGACACTACCATCATCACTTTGTATAACCCCTTCGGACAGAACGCGTACAATTGCACACGAAGTTCCACAGCATTTTTCCGTGCCCAAAGGAAACTGCTGCGACTGCAACAATTACTGGGGCATCTCCCTCCTGAGCATCACTGGGAAGTTTTTTGCCCATGTTGCCCTGGCTCGCCTGCAGTGTCTCAGTGTGGCTTTCAAGCCGGCCAGTCAACAGTAGAAATTTCTCACCAAGTTAGCTTCAGGAAAAGTGTCATGAGCAGCAGAAACCCCTCTACATAGCCTTCATAGATCTGACAAAAGCATTTGACCTGATCAACCGGAGTGGACTCCTCAGGCTACTGCTGTATATATGATCAGCTGCACCCCTTGACTGCTAGCAGTGGTCACTTCGTTTCATGACAACATGCACAACCCACTACAATGGTGCAACATCTGAGGCCTTCCCAGTCAGCAGCGGAGTGAAGCAAGGCTGCGTCCTTGCACCAACACTCTTCAGCATCTTTTCCAGGCTCCTCCAGTACGCCTTCAAGGACTGCGGTGAAGGAGTCTACATTCACACCAGGGCTGATAGTTAGCTGTTCAACATTGCCCGTTTTCGCGCAAAGACCAAAGTCACTGTGGTACTCATCCACAAGTTACTCTTTGCCAATGACACGGCCTTGACATTACATACTGAAGACAGATTGCAGCAGCTCATCAGTCGTCTCTCCCATGCTTGCAAGAAGTTTGGGCTGTCCATCAGTCTGAAGACGAACATCATGGCACAGGCCACCCTGCAAACAAACCTGGAGATAGTGGAGAGTTTCACCTACCTTGGGTCCACCATCTCCAGTTCACTCTCTATTGATGCAGAAATAAATAGTAGGATTGCCAAGGCTGCCACAGTTATGGCCAGACTGAACAAGAGGGTCTGGAACAACCCCAGCCTCACCAAAAAGACCAAATCAGGTCTGTGTGCTCAGCACACTACTATACAGTAGCGAGGCATGGACCACCTATGCAAGCCACGAGAGGAGAAAGAGGGGGGAGAAAAAAAAAAAAAAAAATCCACAGCTTCCACCCGAGGTGTCTGCGGCACATTCTGCACATCCAGTGGCAGGATAAAGTATCAAAACACAGAGGTTCTAGAACATGCCAACACGGCAAGCACATTCGCCCTCCTCAGCGTGAGGCACCTTCGCTGGCTTGGCCATGTCAAGAGAATGGATCCAGGCCGAATTCCCAAGGACCTTCTTTACAGCGAGTTGGCAGAAAGCTCACGACCAAATGGACGCCCACAACTGCACTACAAAGATGTCTGCAAGAAGGGCATGAAGCTATGCAGTATTAATAATCAACGCATAGGAAAACTGAGCAGAAGACTGCTCTGTCTGGAGCATTACTGTCAGACAGGGTGTGCAGAAAGCAGAGAAGGCAAGGTCTAAAGACCTTGCTGGAAAGAAGGCCAGGAGAAAGAGAAAACAGCTGTCCCAACAAGCATCTACGTTCATATGCAGTAATTGCAATACAGACAGCCACTCGCAGGTACAGATAAGTTTTGCCAAGAGAAAATGAGGATGGTACACCATCATCTCTCGAAGACGGAAGAATGCCAACAAGAGAGCAGAGATATGGGGGCTGATCCTGTCCTGAAATGCTAGCTCAGTGGCTATATTTACATGCAAAGATTTTTGCTGATCCAAATGAGTTCTGTTTATATACAATCAGGTCCATAAATATTTGAACACTAACAAAAGTTATTGCTATCTTTAATGTCGGGGGGGAGCCACCTTTTAGTGAAGTCACTTCATCTTGCACTGAAAAAAGTGAGAAAAATCCAACCTGTAATTAAAATAAATGTATTCAGAGAAAAAAAAAAAAAAACACTTAAATTATTATTGGCACTCTTGGAAATGATAGAGAACACAATCTAACTGAAGTATGTTTCCCAGTTAAATTGTACATTTTTGAGTTGTTTGGAGTGTGTAGGAAATTTCAAGCTGTAATCCATGACTTCCTGATTAAACGGGATACAAATATGAGGTGATGCAGAGGCCAAATTTCCTTAATCATCCATTAACATGGGAAAGATAAGAGAACACACAAGCCAAATGAGGAAGAAGTGTATTAACCTTCATAAGTCAGCGAATAATTATTAAAATAAATAAAGCCACCTCACCTAAGTGTCCGTTTCTACAGTTAAAGCAATAATAAAAAGAGGACACCAACTGGAACTACTACAAACTTGCCTGGAAGAGGACCCAAGTTTATTCTGCCCCAGTGTACAGTACAGTGAGGAGGTTGGTAAGAGAGGCCCAAAAAAAAAATCCCCAAGGATTATACTGTTTGTGAATTATAAGTAAAATCTTGGGGTTTCCAAGTCTCAAAAACCACCACCATCACTGTGCCAACAGATTATTTAGAAGGTGGGGGGGAATCAATAAATAAACCCATTCTGTCAATTAACCACCTGAAATTCTTGAATTAGTATGAAAACTGTGACTGGAACTGTGTTCTATGGTCTGATGTAACAAAAATGGAGATTTCTGCCAATAAACACTCAAGGCGGGTTTGGCATAAAGAGAACCAAATTCCAACTGTAAAGTATGGTGGAGGTTCTGTGGTGTTTTGGGGCTGTTTTTCCTCCAAAAGGCCCTGGAAACCTTAATCGAGTACATGGCATCATGGACTCCATGAAATACCAGGACATTTAAAGTCAAAATCTAGCTGCCTCTGCCAGGAAACTAAAGCTGGGTCACCACTGGATCTTCCAGCAGGACAATGACCTGAAGAATGTGTTCAAAATCAACCCCCCCCCCCCCAAAAAAAAGGGTTAGCTGAGCACAGCATCAAGCTTCTGCCATGGCCTTCTCTGTCCCCTGACCTGAATCCCAGTGAACACCTGTGGGGTGAGCTGAAGAGAGTGCACAAGAGAGGGTTGAGGACTCTATACAATCTCTCCAGATCATCCAAAGAGGAATGGTCTCAGATGCTCTGCTCTGTGACTGCTGACAAACACAGCAGGATGACTTCTGGAGTTATTATCAGCTCAGAGTCAGCCTGCAGATGGGCAATGACCCAAAAAGCAACCAAAAGCAAAGTAGTGGAATGTTCTGCAATGGCCAAGTCACTCACCTGACCTGAATTCAACAGAGTACGTGTTTCACTTGCTGGAGGCAAAATGCCCCAAGAACAAGGAGGAACTGAATACAGCTGCAGTAAAGGAATGGCAGAGCATCATCAGGGAAGAAACCCTGTGTTCAGGGAGGTCTATGGATCCCAGACTTCAGACAGACATGGATTGCAAAAGATTTGAAAGTATTAAAAAAAATTAGAATTTATTATTGTGTTATCCTTCAAATTCAATATCATACCCTGAAATTACAGCTCAAAATCTGCACTTTGAGCTTGTATCAATTTAATTTCAGCTCCAATATTTTGTAGATGACATGAAAATAACGATGCCCAAATATTTACGGGCCAAACCGTTCACAGAGTAGATAATCTGCATTTTTATGCATGGTACGTGTAATCCGATCCACAGTTATGTGCATGAAGGGAAAGGGGGTTGTGTCTCAGTTACCATGACAATGGGAAGCGTGCAAGTCCAGTCAGCGCATTCATATTTTAATTGCTTCGCTTGTGTTGCTCAAGAGTTTCAAATAAACTCTGGTTCAGAAAAAATCCCATCCACGTGTGATAAACAGCAAAAAGAAGTTTCTGACTGCAGTACAAGTTACTCAAAATTTAATCTGTTAGTCAAGAAAAAAAATTTACACAAGATATACAAGACCTTTCTTGACATATCATGCAGTGTTACCAACATGAAAAACCACTGGATAGGAATAACTGCACAAGAAATAAGGGGTTTAACAAAAAAGTTTTCCCCTGAATACTCTGAATCCTCACTGACATAATTAACAGTTATTCCAGGAAATGGAGTTGTACATGAGCTGATCGCCGACGAGGTGCGTAGTTGGCTACAAGCCGTGTACGACGAGATTGAGTGGAATAACCGTTTTATTCTATCCACATTCACTGGATTTTGAGAAACGGAGCATTTTAATTTTCTGCAAATTTAATAAATAAAAACTTGATACAAAATGCTTCATACAATAAAATCATTTCTGCTTAGAACGTAAACAAGCCATCAAAATGACCGTAGCAATTTGTGAAAAATGCTATAGTAATTCTTGAAAAATAAGATACATTCTTACCATCAAATACTTTTATTCATTTTTTT
>JANZLB010000027.1:16881673-16891936 GCA_026167865.1 Notarius quadriscutis
GGGTGGTTTTAAGTGCATTTTGGCGGGTTTTGAACATATTTTGGGCTGGAAAACGTCAGCAGTATCTGGCAACACTGAACAGATTATTTGGGCTGAAGAGTCTTTATTATTTTATAACAATGCATACATGGAAATCATTAGCAACTTACAAAGACTTCATAGAAAGGGTTACAGAGTGTGTTTAGATTTCATTCAATTTGATCTGCATGAAGCCATAAGAATGACCTCTAAAACCCCACCTCTAACCCTAGCCTTTAGGGGCCCTCTTTTCATGCGACCTGAGTCATGCAAAATATTATGAAATCTATACAATTATAGTAAAAGAAACTGAAATTGACAGAATTACAGTTGAGACTTTTATATTTAAGGTCTCAAAAGTCACTTCAGTTTCAGGAAGAATTGAAGTGTAAATTCTGTAATGGCAACATATTAAAGCAGAGGAAAGGTGCTGTGGTCCTCTGCTGTGGAAAGTTCAGTGGTCCTGAACTCATTTTATAATACATATGAATTTTGATTGATATCAAGTTTCTTTTAAGTAAAAAGATAACTTTCATTTGTATCTGTCATCCAAGCTTTATATCGTTTATGTGAATCTGTGTAGGAGATCAAGAGGAACTATGTGTGCGCGCATGCGTGCATGTGTGCAACTCAGTTATATCTAAGCACCACTTCCTCCAGTTTGATTGTATCCTCGGGGACCGACCTCCCTGGTGGATCATCATGCAAAGACCAATTAAATGCAGCCTCCTAGTGACAAGTGAAGTCAGAACATTTCCGTTTCAGATGTCATTCATGGCGTTTATGCTTCCCCTCCTAAAGATAGCAGAAATCCTACTGCTATCATCAAACATCATCTTAGCTTTGAGTGACAGCCCACCACGTCCTAACTTCTTACAGACTGCTCATTAGGAACATTCTTATTGACAGCTAATGAGGGAGCAAGCTTGATCTGCATGAGGAAGAAGGTGACTCAAAATATGTTTTTTACCAAGACAAAACCATCTGGATTGTATAATCACCCCACTTTCCCATTCCTTTTGAATTAATGTCATTATGTAATATTTTTATTGTTACTATTATTGATATTTAATTCCATCCATATTTTAGATTTGCATCCCATATACCAACCGAGCACACACACACACACACACACACACACACACGTGTGTTATTGCATCCATAATATAGTGGGGTGTATGTAAAAATACCACAATTTCAGACTTCACAAAAGAGAATGTGAACAAATCACAGTATCTCTGGACCTTATTTTAAAAGAAAAGTCTGGTACAAGAAGTAGCATTCACTAATGAAAGTTGTCTGGAGTTAATAAAATGACAAATAATTTGGGAAATTATGTCTTAATATTTAACTTTTAATAATAAATTATTGTTAGTCCTTTACTCCGTCATTTGACCCAATCACCTTGTTGGATTTTTTTTCACTTCATATACATAAATACAAGAGCAAACATTTAACTGTTATACATATGGTTGTGAGAAGTGCTGTACCATTACTGTTTGAATTGAATAATTGGGCTATACAGCCATCAAAACATATATAAAGGACTTTTCCAAATAAACAGTAACTTGCAGTCCAGTTTATTAAATTAGTAATCTGTCACTAATGGCGCTAGTGACCAGAGTTCGTAGCAGCCTCTAAACATGGCGACCACAGACGACAACTCCCAAATGCCACATCATCCTCAGCCAAGAAGAACAATTTTATTGATCACTTGTACACTTAAGCAGAGTGAATTTCCTCTCTGCATTTAATTCAATCACACACATGCACACATGTGAGCAATGAGCACACACACACACACACACACACACACATATATAACCAGAGCAGTGGCACAGCCATGCTACAGCGCCCGGGGAGCAGTTGGGGATTAGGTGCTTTGCTCAAGGCCACCCCATGTTAACTTAACCTGCACGTCTTCGAACTGTGGGGGAAACCAGAGCACCCGGAGGAAACCCACACAGACATGGGGAGAACATGCAAACTCCACACAATCAGTGCGAAGTATTGCTTAGTGTATTAGTACCTGACCATACCAAGCTGCTTGTTTCCTGTTTTGACTTCCTAGGACTTTGACCATAGTTTCTGCTAGTTCTCGACTCTAATCCCTCATCTACTCTACGACATTTGTCTGCACAGTGCTTGACCCCTGCGCAAACTGGCTACCAGTTTGCGACACACCTGCTCTCTCCTGCGACTGCCTCTGTAAGTGCCTACATTTCTGACAGGATACTTCACAGAATCATGGACACAACAAAGGAGGTGAAGCAAACTGCTCTTTCTGTGCAAGGACATTTGTTAGGAGAACATCAACAAATGTTGAATGATCTTTACATCTGCATATCCCAACTCACTGCTGCTGTATCGTAGGCCCTCCTAACACATTCAGCTTCCAGTGTAAGGCCATCTACGCTTGTCCCTCAGCCAAACAAATTCTCTGGACAAATGTCAGAATGCAAGGGCTTCCTACTGCAATGCTCACTCTTCTTCACAGCACAGCCTGGCACCACAGATCAGCAAATCACACAATCCATCAAGCTGCTCACTGGTAAGGCACTTCAATGGGCTACCACAGTGTAGGAGAAAGGCAGCAAGCTCACAACATCCTATGAGCGCTTTATTGAACTGTTGAAGAGAGTGTTTGACCACCAGCCCGAAGGCATGGAATTTGGTGAAAAGCTGCTGACTATACAGCAAGAGGAAAGACAAATGTCCAAATACACTCTCAAGTTCTGCAATCTTGCTGCCGGGAGTGGATGGAATGAACCGGCTCTGAAGGCCATGCTCCGTCAGGGATTAGATTCACTCATTCTCACTGAACTAGCATGCCATGATGAACAGCAAACCCTAGACTCTCTAATAGACCTATCAGATTAGATAACCTTCTCCACAACAGGCCATCCCTGCAGAGTTCCCCAGTAAGCACTCAACTTACCCAGTCTCCCATGCCCATGGAGGTTTCCAACACTTGCATGCCACATTTGGAGTGAGAAAGAAGACACAGGGAGGGGCTGTGTTTCTACTGTGGAGGTACCGGTCATCTCTTAGCCTGCTGGTCTGTCAGACCTCCAAGTCCTAGGAGATGTGATGACACAATAAGAGACTCTAACACCACCACCACTCTCCCAGTGAGTTCCAAAGCCTTTTCCCTACATCAATTCCTCAAGCTCATGGTATTATTAAACCTCTCAGTCTTCCTATGTACTTCTGCTCTGATAGACTCTGGGACCATGGGCAACTTCACTGACTGTGAGGTCATTCAAAGGCTCAAGTTACCCATGCAAGAACTTTCACAACCCTTTGGCCTCAAGGCCATTGATGGTGTACCTATTGGGGAGGGGTTCATCACCATGCACATACTACCCCTGAAGATTCAGGTGGGTGCCATGCACAAAGAAACAATCTCTCTGTTCGTCACCCATACTCAAAGCCAAGCCATCATTCTGGGGTTTCCTTAGCTACAGCTCCATGACCCTCTCATTTACTGGCATAACAAGGAGATTCTTTGTTGGTCACCAGCCTGTCAACAGTACTGCCTTCATCTACTACACATTACCCCAGCCTGTCAACAGTACTGTCTGTCTGTCCCTCTGAGTTACATGTCAATCCTGAGATCGAGATGCTGACCTCTTCTGCTCCTTGGACCTGCCTGATCCATCCTGATGCCCTATGTCTGGTCGGAGTCTCATCACATCGCTCCTGTAGAGGATATCCCCATATGGACAGTTGAAAGTCACACTTAGAAGACGCTTTGTAAACTTACAGTAATGCTTTTATGGCTGAGGACTACAGTTGACTTGCTAAATTTAGGACTGCAGTTGTCATGAACAGACTATATTTGCAGTTTAGAGGCCAATGCATGGTCAAGATACCTTCAGAAATTCGCTCTTTGCGATGGAATAGATCCTTACAAATTATCAAAGAAGGATTTTTCCTATGAGTTGGAAAATTATCCATCTGTTGCATTCCCCAACATCTCAAACTACCTGGTGCTGCAGACATCGTTCTACAGGACAAACAGATTAAAACCTGGAAGAGCATGGAGGCATACAACTTTTTATATGTGGCTGGGTTAAAGATCTGGGGACCAAGACACTACAAGATAAATCCTGTATTGTTTTTGCCCAGGGGAAGCACAGTGGTGTAGTGGTTAGCACTGTCACCTCACAACAAGAAGGTTCTGGGTTCAAGCCCAGTGGCCGACGGGTGCCTTTCTGTGTGGAGTTTGCATGTTCTCCCTGTGTCTTTGTGGGTTTCCTCCGGGTGCTCCGGTTTCCTCCACAGTCCAAAGACATGCAGGTGAGGCTAACTGGTGGCTCTAAATTGACCGTAAGTGTTGAATGTGAGTGTGAATAGTTGTTTGTCTCTATGTGTCAGCCCTGCGATGACCTGGCAACTTGTCCAGGGTTTACCCCGCCTCTCACCCATAGTCAGCAGGGATAGGCTCCAGCTTGCCCACGACCCTGCACAGGATAAGCGCTTACAGATAATGGATGGATGGATGTTTATGCCTGGGTAAGTGGGAATTTGGGGGCTTTTTGTATGCATCTTTGTGATGTTTGCTAGGACACTACAAATTTTAGTATCGGGTGTAAATAAACCACAGCCGCTCGATTCTCAATCCTCCCAGCTGTTCTCTTCCAGGTAAGTGATAGATATCACCTTTAAAGACCTGGATATTGGTGAAACAGGACAGAAGTTATCACAGCTCACTGTAACTGCATGGCCAGGGAAGCAGTTTCATGCTGTTAACTCATGAGCTCTGCTTTTGTGTTTACATAGATCATCTCGATTATCTTATTTCTCTAGTTCAGTGTAGGAGCCCAATCTACATCAACGTCCTTGTAAAGATTGCTAGGACATTCTGATAAATAAAGTGAAGACATGCGCATTAGTTTGCAATATGTTGACCATGATCAAACCGTAAACAAAAACACATCTGAGGACTTAAGCATCTCCTGAACTTCAAAACGTCACGAAATAACAGAAAATAGTGAGAAAAGTGATTTGTGAATCCAAGCAAAATAAATCAGAGGAATTAACAAACCTTTCACAAAGTGATCACTGCAGACTCAAGCGTTCTTCGACGAGGCTCCCCTTCCATCGCAATGAAAGGTTCAAGAGCTACCTTTCTTGTCATCTTTTGGTAAAATCCTTTGCTCTTTCATCCTTTATCATTTCACAGGGAGTCCCAGAAGAAACTTTTGTTGGTTTCACAGTTTGTTCAATTTGAACAACGCAAGCATAGGGCATTTTAACAATGAGCAAGGCACCCCAGCAATAGTAACACTTTGTGAACAATGAGCTCAGCTGACCACCACTTCATGTCTTGCATATCTAATGAGGCAAATGTAACATCGGATGCAACCCATTCAGTTTTGCTAGATGATGCTGACTAGCTTGAAACCATTCCATTTCCTTTGTCTCGACATGCAAATTTAATATGTGTTTCCATTTCACATTTGACACTGAACAAATGCGAAACTAATAAAATTGTGGACAACTCTGTGAAGGAAACCAAAACAAAGTGATATACAGTGTATATATCTAAAATAATCCAGTAGTTACAAATCCAAGTCTGCTCTCTGGACACACAAGGACATTTGACAAAGTGGGGGCAGGAACACACATTATCACACTGAAGCCTCTTCTAACCCTTTTTGGGGCAAGACATTTCTCAGAACAGATTTTTCTACAACTCAACAGTATCTTTCAAGATAGGATGCCTTTAATGCATAATGTCTTAAAAAACAGATCTATGTTGTAGGAGGTCTATCTCTTTGGCTGGCTCTACAGCTTTAATTCCCAGACATCTTATAGTGATGGCTTCAATTTCCAGGGCTTTTGATAAAATCGTGCAGTCTCTTGTGTATTGGGATTGAGTACCCTGCTATGGGAGCAGTTTAATGAAGTGCCATAGTTTCACAGCCTTGTGATGCACTGTGATAAATGTGAAGCTAGCAAACGTAAAACATACAGCTGTAACCAAGTTAATATGATTTAAAATACTAACTATTTATTACGCTGGATTGTGCTGTCATACAACTTTTGCAGGTGAAGTTGCGGACCATTCTATGTATCTAGGTTTTTATTTATTTGCCCATGATATACCATACGTACTCCAAGGTGCCAGATAATATAAAACATTCCTTTTTATATTGTAGGCAGTGATACCTACAAGTAAAATATTGGCAGTCTCAATTAAATCAAACGCCATCTTACTAAGTGACCAAACAAAATGAAAATACTAATTGCAGACATTTCCCATGTGTCATACATCCACTTATCTTTCAGCATTTTTCCTGTATAAAACCATCATAAACAAAGACTGTGCTTGACGTTTCTCATGAAGGACTAACACTGATTTTTTCTGACAGCTCAAGGAAATCACTTTCCTGCACTAAAACCAAAGCAATAGCCCTCCTAATACAGCTTGATATCTCCTTGTTTATTTTGTTGCTGGCAGATGACCATTATGTGAGGCCCTTTTGTGAAGGTACTACAGGATAACTTGCAGGTCACATCATTCTAGGGAAGTTGATGACTCGGTTAGATCTCCATCACCCTCCACTCAGGCGGAGAATATGTTCTCAGCAGAGGTGCACGGCTTAGATGGTGATGGAATCGAGAGCAGGTGACAGGACACTGACAGCCGTTTCCTGCGGAGATGCCTCTATTAGTCCCCAGTTACCCCTTTAACTTGTGTTTGCATTGTTGCAGTACCATGTGAGAAGTAGGTAAGTTACTGCCGAGGTTTTTTTTTATTTAATTAATTCCTTTTGCTATCTTGAAGCTATACGTGGCAAACATGATATGTAAGCATGTAAATGTTACTCTGGAAATATGCACAGTAAAATACAGACATTGTGAGATATTTTGACAAAAGTCAATAATATTGGTAAAACACAAACATCAAATAATAAACATTAAATTAAATATTAAAGGTAGACTGCCTTTCAGATTTCTCAAGTGTAGGTCATAAAAAGAATTTTCCCTGACACCCAATTATTTTTGTTTAGTGGACCAAAATCTACTGAATTCAAATCACAGACTTCCAATTTTTTTAGGTTTTTTTTAAGAGAACAATTAATGAATTTAGGGCCATGTGGCCCTAAATTCTCCACTATTTTTTCCTGCTTCACCATGACCCTATTCAAGATACTATGTCATGATACTATGTCGTGGTAGGCTTTCCCCATTCATGCAAGGCATCATGGGATACAAATTTGAAACAGGAGAGAAAAATGGAGGATGTGAGTGTGCAAATGAAATGTGAAAGACTGACGACAATAACAGAAAGCGAGAAGAAAAGACATTATGTTGTGAAGGAAAGGAAACACAGGACCAAACTAATAAATACCAGTGGTCAGCGAGCACCTCGGTGTGATCAGCTGTTCGTTTAGTGACAGAATGATGTAACTGTCAGTGCACGGTCAAGGTAAACCTGTAGATGGCAGTAATGCAGTACTATGGATGCCAGCTGCCGTAAAACCCAAAAGAAGAAGAAGAAAGTAAAACTGTGCATGCACACACGGACTTCCTCTGTCTGCTTGACTGCACAAAGCGAGTGATTTCATGCACATTATTTGCTCAGGAATCCCCTCAAATTAAATAACTTCCCAGCCACAGAACGGCCTGATATTTTGTGAGATGTTACAGAAATAAAAATATATAAAAGTGACCAAATTTCAGAGGAAACTAAATTTCACCTATTTTATGAAACCGAAAGGCCGTCTTGCTTTAATTTTAGATTCACGATATTTAAAAAGAAGTTTAGTTCCATATGCTAATGTATTTATTCATTGTGTGTAAAGAGAATATCTTTCTTACTCAGGAGTTAAATATAAAAGGATAAATAGTGACAATGTAATCTTTAGCTTCATAGCAAAAATGCTAAGGATGTTTTAATGTAATTTCTATTAACACTTTGTCAAGTAGTCGCATGAACCCATCAGAGCATCCCTAAACTTTTTTTTTGTGACATTAGATGACTTAAATTATATACAATACTTTAGCATATGGGGTCAATGATACTTGGGCACTGACACTTGCATTCATTTCAGCCAGGACCAAATAATCCTGACAAGTTTATAAAGTGCCAGGGGGAAAAGGTTATTCACTTAGTGTGCCGGTCGGCTGTAATTTAAAACAACTAGCCCCAGATCTGTGGCCGAGCTCCCCTTTCACAGGCCTCCCTCAGCGAAAGTTTTCAGCAGGACATTACACACTAGAGCAGGCACCAGATTGTGTGAGATTACGACAACATCCTGGAGCAGTCTTGGCTCTGTAATATCTTCATGTTTGCAGTCATGGCCTGTCACCCCAGCTGACCAGTGGGGACGCCTGGTGGGTCACACCCGTTCTTCAATCAACTTCAAGTGTTATTAAATAGTGACCTCTATAAAGGAAAGCACAATATAATGATGGCTTAAACAAACGCAATTTATCATCCTCCTCACGTTGACATTACTTTACCCTAGGACAGCCAACCAAGCAGGCACAGATCAACTGGCTCAGTGGCCAGGCTCAGACCACAAAAGACTCTTCCACTTGTTTCAGACCACACACACCAACATCCAATTCAGCTAAACTCTCCAACAGTAAAGTCAAAGAAATGTATCAAAGGTCAATGCTTTCTAAATCTCAATAGGAATGAGAAACCCAGTGAAGATTTACGAGATTTATGCTACAATGCTGTTAAATTCTTGATTCTGATTGGTCAGAAGGTGTTGACTAATCTACAACAGACAGCATTACATTATATTAATGCACTTATTCTAATACATTATTGTTTCTACAGTAACAGCTCCTTCACAGAGGCTTGAAACATGTATGTGCCATGTAATCTGAGGAAAAAAAAACAGATAAAAAATATTAATAGAAAAACATGTAATCTTTGATATGGTGAAGCTATCTGAAAAGAGGCAGTTATTGGAAAGGGTCTCAGGTGTCAGCACTTTGTAACACTGAGTGTGATTTCTGTCATAGGAGAGTCAGAAAACTTTGTACTTGCCAGTATAACAAAGGGCTTCTTTTTTTTTTGCATTTTAGCATAACAAAAGGTCATGATGGGATGACAGTTTATATCTGCTATAACATTAGTAATAACAGGAACTAACTTGATACGTGGACATTCCACAACATTAAATGTAACTATAAACAATCAAGAAGTAGTATTTTAATCAAAATAAATGTAATAGTTGGCAAATTGCTGTGATATAAGCAGAATAAAAGAGTTTAGGACATGCTGCTATAGGAAAATAATAACCTTCTGGGTAGTAACTTCGGGTTTTATTAATTTTATTACTATTCCTTAGTCTAAAGATGATTTGTTATGACTTAAATTTAGTCATAAAAGTTAGGCATGTTTCCTTTTTTCTTAGCAACCACTAAATCTATTTTTAACCATAATATAGTACAAACCCATGCGACAAATGTGCCATGGTCATCTTAAGTAAAAAAAAAAATTTAATAATAATAATAATAATAATAATAATAATAATAATAATAATAAAAGAGCAAGATGTTTTGACTGTACTTACTTACTTGCTTAGTTGGGCAGCCTCAGCCAGGACCAATGTCACTATCCATATTTGGACTTTCCTATGCTAGTGCCTGTGGCACCTGAGTGTAGGGGTTGCATCTCCTCCAATGCTGATGGATGGCCAGTGGGAATGAATAGACCCCTCCCCTCATGTGCTCTAGTCTATGCCACCACAGGAGGCTCCCTTCCTGTAGCGCCAAGCCTACCATCCAGGCTTCCTATTTACCCATAGGTGGGAGTGGGATTGGTGAATGACTGGCATAGCCACATGCCAGTGGGCCATCTACTCCAATCTACTCCGAGATCTCTAACTGGTCAGCCTGGGACCATGAGGTACCCAGTTATCATGGTGCACCTCTGGGAGGTTACATTAGAGCAAGGGTGGGGAACCTTTTTCCTATCAAGGGCCATTTTGAATTTTATAAAATCCTGTGGGGGCCAAACAAAAATTTTTAACCCATAACCTCTGCTGAAAATTTTAAGATGCAGCCCATTTATTTTGGCTTTCTTTCATGCTATTCAAATAAAGCAACTTTATTGGTGTAACTTTCTGTTTTATCCCTTTTTATTCTTCCCATTTTCTTATTGTTTTAATGCTCTGTTTTTAGTCTTGTGTTCTTCTTGATTTTATATGTACTGATGTAAAGCACTTTGAGCATTTTATGTAATGAAGATGCTACAATATAATAATATTTTAC
>JANZLB010000027.1:17501509-17512821 GCA_026167865.1 Notarius quadriscutis
TCTGTTGTTGCCCAAATGAGGATGGGTTCCCTTTTGAGTCTGGTTCCTCTCGAGGTTTCTTCCTCATGTCATCTGAGAGAGTTTTTCCTTGCCACTGTTGCCACAGGACTGCTCACTGGGGATAGATTAGGGATAAAATTAGCTCATGTTTTAAGTCATTCAAATTCTGTAAAGTTGCTTTGCGACAATGTTAAAAGAGCTATACAAATAAACTTGACTTGACCATTGCCTGTTTCATAACCCTACCTTTGTTTGCATTTTTAAACTGTTTGCCTGCCTGTTTGTAAATAAACACTCTTCCTGCAATTACATCCATCATTTGCCTGCTTACTTGACACACTGAGCCACCAGAGACAAACAATAAGTAATCAAGTCCGCAGTCAAGTTAACAACACGTGTTAACGCCATAAAACAAAGGCTGAACTAGCCTTGCTTAGGTGTCGATCACTAATAATTATCGAGAACAGTGATCAAAGGATCAATAAAAGGACAAAATAACTGCTGACACCGACAATCTTAACACCTAGTTAAAGTGTACTGGCAGCATTTTTATACACCATGCCCAGCCCCGTGGTGTGACATAAATGACATTTGTGATTTGCAACACATGAATAAACTGAATGGTGAAGATTTAGAAAACAGTGAGTCAGTGAGTGGACACTGACAATGATACACTGGTAACCTCCATAATTTTCATAACAGATGAAGAAATCATTGCCTCTGTTTATGATTCTTTAACTCAGTCAGTGATTGTGACTCAAAAGGAGAACTTCGTTATCAATTGAATGTGCCTAAAATTTCACATATAATGTGAGTGTTTGGTGTGACAAGTGGGTCCATTTAAGTATTACAAACTTATTATGAACTATTTGCAAATCCCCCAAGGAGTTAGTTATAGCGAGGTTGCAGTGTATATAAAATTCACAGTGCATTGGAACTAGGAACCCAAACTAAAAAATCCTGTGAGCAGAAGGTATTTGCTTTTATTCAGGCAAGCAATTGATATGAACCTCACAGCTGTTAGCGAGCAGGCATATATGAAGCTGGTGGGATAAAGAAAGACCACATTCCTTATGATGAATTTGAACAATGCATCTTTAATAACTTAATAATATCCTTAATAACTGTCTGGTCAACTTTGAAGTGGTTTAAAATTAGGTTATCAATTTGCTCAAGTCTTAATTGTTAGATCGGAAAAAAACGCTAGAAGATTTTTAGAAACAAACCCGTTATAAAGACTTACTATAAAGATAAAATAAATATAGTCTGGACTGTTCTAAGAAACTTATTGGACTATTTTAGGAGATGTGTGCACCTAAAAATAACATACTGGTATAATATAAAGGAACAGTATGGGATCATATGTAATGGCACTCTTATATTCAACTTCCAAATTTTCAACTGTTTCAGAACTTTTGAACCTTAATTATGGCATGATTGCACATAATTAATTTTATCTTTATAACCATTACCTGACTTGTATACATCAACAATTATCTGTATTAGCTGGGCTGAAGTGCCCTTGAGCAAGGCACCTAACCCCAAAATGCTCCCCGGGCACTGTAGCATAGCTGTCCACAGCTCTGGGTATTTGTCTGTGCTCATTGCTTGCTTGTGTGTTCATGTGTGTGTTCACTGCTTCAGATAGGTTAAATGCATAGGAGGAATTTCACTGTGTGTTTAAATCTGTGCTTGAGTGTACGTGTGACAAAGGCTTCTTGGCTATTATTGGTGTTAAATGATTTTCTTTTCTCCCATGTTGACAAAGAGACTTTGCATGTGTACAACCTTATACGGCAACAATAACATCGGTCAAATGCAACAACAGTTTCTGGATACTAACCTACATTTTAAAATGCTTTCACAGATTTTTTTAAAATTGCATTTATTTCAAATATGATTTAGGTATGTATACACTCAAATCATGATCAGTAGGGCTGTCAATCATCTCATTTGGTGCAGCTAAATGAGATTTCTTACAGTTCTAGCCTACTCTTTTAGTTCCACATCCTGGTCAAATATTTCATGAAATTCCATTTTTATTGAGACATATTCATCATTCAAGAGGAGCTTCAAGTATTGAATTATATGATTTCCTGTCACAGTGTAACACTGCAAGTACACATGATTCACCTGCCAGCAGATCCAGTTGGTCCAAATAGGAGATAGAGCAGCATTACATTGAAAAGGAGGACCTCAAGCTATTGCATATAAATGAGCGTCCTCAGCCCTGTGCCTACCAATTTGAAACACTTTTGAAAGTGGACCATCTGAAGTAAAGCTGTGAAGTCTTTAAGTGCAAAAGGGTCACAGGTAGACAGTGGAAGCTCAGAGAAAGGAGGTTTCACTGAAAATTCTCTACCTCCCTCTCTCTCATGTAGATGTCATCTCATTTATGTCTCCTCTCAGTTGTGCTGAACATTGACTTCATCTGACAGGATTTTAGTGCGGAGGCAGAAATGAGGTGGCATCCCAATGAAAGGAAGTGGGCTCATTATTCCAAGTGCACAACATCTAGCAACTGATAGTCTTTTGATGATATTCTAGTGTGACCTTGTGCTTTTTGGGTTTGTGAATGCACGAGGCCTATTTATGCCTGACACCCACAATACTGGGACCTGCAGGAATACCAAGGAATCAACACTAATGCTTATATGGCTTATATTCCATATTTAATATTCATTCACATACAACTTCAGTGAGCAGATGCTGCATTGGCTGTTCCTGGTTGTCCATTTGTAATTTGGCCACACAAATTTAGATAAATATTAATCCAGCTCATTGTCTAATGCTCTGATCGAGACTGGGACTCTTGTAGGAGGACTTGGCTGAATTCCTGTCTGGGGTGTTATCGCTGACTTTTCTACATATCTATGGCTGACATACCACAGAAGTGCAATTGGGCCTTTGAGTGGTACACATCCCCAATAATTAATCCATGAGTAGAATTTTACCAGGGATCCCTTCCAAACTAAATTTCTTATTAAATGTCAAAATATTGTATTCATCAAAAACTTTGTAACTCCAAAACCAATTTAAAAAAAAAAACTTTAATTTTCTGTCTTTTTCAAGTGTGCGAGGTTTATTTACTCTTGATTTGAACCATTCAGTGAAATTACCATTATAATCCTGACCACAGTCACATTAGGAAATGCAAATTAAGGCTTTGCATCAAAATGCAAATTCATTCAGTTAAGGCAGCTCAGCCAGAATCCATAATTTAGTGTGAAAAATGGTACGTCTGCAGCTGCATCTTTCTAGCTTCCAGTTTCATGCTCATGCACCTTCATTGGAGAGGTTATTAAGATCATATGTGTTTATGAATCCAGTAACCAACTGTTGAAGAACATTACTGGTAATACTGTTTGATGAGGTTATCCATGTTGTACCATTGTTTAAAACAAACAAAACAATAACAGAGACCTTATAAATGGTTAGCCCAAAACACTTGGAATAAAGGCTTAAATTTACAGTATTTGCTAAGCATTTAACATGATTTAGTCAACCTGCAGCTTTTTGTCAGGATGCAGACACTTATGGATGTATATGCAGGGGAGAGTGGGGAATGCAGACTGGCAAACAAATCCAAAATGCTAGACGAAATCGAAGTCAAGGGACAGGCAGGGGTCGATTGATCGGCAGACAGAGTAATAAGGGCTAGACTAAAGAGTAACGAGAACAAGACAATAACAAGGGTCAAGAACACGATAAGGCAGGCAGAATAACAAGGCTTGGTATGACAGGTAAGACACTGAATGATACTTCGCATCGAGTGAGTGTGGGAGAGGTGTTTATATATAGCTGATTAACCAGGAAATGAGTGACAGGTGTAATTAATAGGCAGGTGATAGAGGGTGCCGTGGTTTTTGGGTGTTGTAGTTCAGATTGGCAATATTTGTAGTCTGACTGGAAGTGGCACTCTCTATCATGTTACTGACAGAATCCCCCCGAGGAGCTCCCTCCAGGAGCTACATTCTTCCTAGGATGCCCCCTCCTCCTGGGTGTGGGCTTGTCAGGGTGTTGGTTGTGAAATTCTTGAGAAAGGAGAGGGTCTAGGATGTCCTTAGCTCCCACCCAGCTTCATTTCTTTGGTCCATAGCCCTCCCAATCTACCAGGTACACTAGCTGACCTCTTGTACGTCTGGAGTCTAGGATCTGATTTACCTGGTAGATGGGTTCTCCTTCTGGGCCATGAGATGGGTGGTTGGGGGTGGGCATGTTTTCAGACAGGGGACCCTGGATGGAGGGTTTGAGGCAGGAGATGTGGAAGGTGGGTGACAGATGGTTGTGAGGTGGGAGGCTGTAATTTTCGGCATGGTCCCTGTAATTTTCCCTAAGGTCCCTGGTGGACACCCATACCCAATCACCAGGAGGGTACTCGGGGTTGTTGCTCTGGTGCTTATCAGCATATTCCTTGTTCTTGGCATTAACTTACATGATGTGTTTGTGAACCTCCTCCCAAATCGATTGGCTACAGGTGAACCACTCCTCCACAGCCTGTACCCATGCTGGAGAGTCGTCCCAAGGAAACAGGGGAAGTTGGTAGCCAAGCATACACTGGAAGTGTGTAAGTTGTGTGGCTGAGTGCTTGAGAGAGTTTTGCGCATATTCGGCCCATGGGATGAATCGGGCCCAGTCCCCTTGGTTTCGCATGCAGAAGATTCTGAGGAAACATCCTATTTCTTGGTTGGCTTTTTCTACCTGGCCATTTGACTGGGGATGATATCCCAAAGTGAGGCTCACCAAGACCTGCAGCTGCTCCATGAAGCTGACCCACAGACAAAAGATGAATTGAAGGCCACGGTCACTGACTAATGTCTTCTGGGTTGCTGAAGTATCGGAACACGTGCTGGAACAATAATTCGGTGGTCTGAAATGCTGTAGGTCGGCCGGATAACGGGATGAGTCTCAGCGCCTTGGAGAAGTGGTCAATGATGACCAAAACTGTGGAGTTGCCTTGGGATGGCGGCAGGTTGGTGATGAAGTCAATTGCCAGGTGGGACCATGGTCTCTGAGGCACTGGAAGAGAGCATAGTTTGCCAGCTGGAGGAATTCGAGGGACCTTGGCTTGAGTGCACTCAGTGCATGAAGAGATGAAATTAATTATCTCAGTCAGCATGTTCTCCCACTAGTACTTGTTTCGCAGCAGTTGGCAGACAGATTGAATCTCTGGACGATTGAGCTGGCGATGAAGTTTCCTTCTGCCCCTGAGTCAATAAATGCAGACAGCACATGGGTAGAGGAAAACAGTTTCAGTAATACTGGAAGCTTGAAAGATCGAGCTTCTAGTGATCTCATGGGACTCACCGAATCAGCCTTGGTCTTCTTGGAGCTGGTGCGTGGCAGGTGGACTGAACACTGGATGATAGGATGACTGGAGCTCCCACGATAGAAGCACAAGCCCTCCTTCTTTCTACGAGCCCGTTCAGAGCATTTCAAGCAAGCATGAGAAACTTCCATGGAAGACGGAGAATCAGAGGCCACGGCAGGCTTGGCTTCCTCCCGGAGGGAAGGGCGGCTGGATAGCAGAAGGTCTAGCAGAATGGCGAGATCAATGAGAGTGTCCAGAGTGAAATGTTCATCGCGGCATGCTAGTTCATTCAAAACTGAGGGATGAAGTCCTTGGTGAAACACTGCCTTTAATGCTAGCTCATTCCATCCACTGGCGGCTGCAAGAGTCCAAAAATCTAGGGCATAATCGGTGACTCTCCTTGAACCTTGGGTGATGGTGAGTAGGCTCTCGCCGACTTCAATTCCCTTCAGTTCGTGATTGAACACATGCTTGAATAAATCCAGGAAGCTGTCGTAGGACGTGGTGTGTTCGCCTCTGCTCCTCCACACTGTGCTGGCCCATTGTAGTGCTTTGCTAGTTAAAAGTGAAAGAAATCCGGCGATCTTGCATTCATCCGAGATGTGTGGGAGCAAGGAGAAGTACATGGAGCACTGAAGCAGAAACCCGTTGCAGCTGAGCGCAACCCCGGCGTACTTCTCAGGGCGTGGAAGTGGGAGCGCCGGACTTGGAGGAGCTTCGGAGTGCATTAGGAAGGCCTGGGGCATCATAGCAACGAGCTGAGCCATCTTGGTGTTGAGATCGGTGAGCATCTGCTGATGTTCTCCTAAGAGGCACCCCTGAGCGATCAAAGTAGTCTGCCATGCCTCCTCTGCTGCATCCATATGCGGCGAAGTATCCTGTCAGGATGTAGGCACTTATGGATGTATATGCAGGGGAGAGCGGGGAACACAGACTGGCAAACAAATCCAAAATGCTCGAGGAAATCAAAGTCAAGGGACAGGCAGGGGTTGATCAATTGGCAGACAGAGAAATAAGGGCTAGACTAAACAGTAAAGAGAACGAGACAATAATGAGGTTCGAGAACACAATAAGGCAGGCAGAATAACAAGGCTTGGTATGACAGGTAAGACACTGACCGATACTTTGCATTGAGTGAGTGTGGGAGAGGTGTTTATAGAGCATGGGCTGATTAACCAGGAAATGAGTGAGAGGTGTAATTAATAGGCAGGCGATAGAGGGTGCTGTGGTTCTTGGGTATTGTAGTTCAGATCGGCCATTTTTGTCGCCTGACTGGAAGTGGCGCTCTCTATCATGTTACTGACACTTTTAAAGCACTTTATGTTGCCATTATAAGTAAACCTCTAAAGTAAAGCAAAATCTTCCATCGGGTAGAGTAGATACACTAAAAAAAAAAAAAAATCATGCTGTGTTAGGTTTTAATATTGATTAAAAATATGCTCCATGGACAGAGAAATTGTTTTTTATAAATGTAGACGTTCACTCCAGTATAGTCTTGCTACTCTTTTATGTAATACCATAAAACCTACTTATATTTCTTGGGCTGAAGATCCCCTGCAGCCTGTGGCTGGTAAATGCTTCTAGAACAATTTGTAGTGAATTTTAGATAGTTGTCCACAAATCCAAAGCCAAATACACCATTTGATTTATAGCTGTAATCACCCAGTTTAATTAATTTAAAAAAAGAAAGAAAGAAAAACCCCAACACACTTGACTGACTAGCTGTTTCAAGGTTTGTTTGTTTTTTTTTTCATCTGAATCTGATAACCTTTAACTCCATAAATGCACCAGTTCTGATCCAAAGTCAGATTCAGTCTTGCAAGGTTTGTGCTACATTCTGGAAAAAAATTGGTACAATAAATTGTGCTCGGTGTAAATGAGTATGTATGATGAACTGGTGTCCCATTCAGGATGTGTTCCTGAGATAGGCTCTGGTTTCATGGTGAACCTGACCAGGATAAAGTGGTTACTGAAGACAAATGAATGTTCAATACCAAGTACAGAAATTTCAGAATACAGAAAATTTCAGTTCAGAAAAGTCACCATCTTATTCTAATCTAACTGGGACAGAGTGTCTGTAATCTTAATATAATTTTAGGGGGTTCAAATGACGACAAAATATAGTAATTTGAACAGCTGATCCAAGCAAGTTTTAAGTAAGAAAACAAGTTTTAGGATTGCCCACTTTTTGTCCTCAAGGTCATAAAAAATGTTAATCTAGAAGGTCTTTTTTGCATCCATTGCTGCAGTTCAGACCTACTGTCTGATTTAATTAGTACAAGTATGATGTGTTAATGAGAAACTGCAACAATGTGCAGGAAAGCTCCTCATTTTTTACGCAAACTTGTTGCTACATAGGCTATACAAGCTGATCACGATAAAGAGGTGGTGGAAGCAAACTATTTATATGCACATAATTAGCGCCTTTTACTGCAGAGCATGATGATGGTACTCCAAAAACATCTGTGTTCAATCATCTGTGCTTGCTGCAAACAAGCCTTCACCCAAAACTAGCTCTCATTTACCTGAGCATGCAGCCATGCAATGCTTAAGAGGCTAATCTTACTTTTTTAATTTCCCTGAAATATTATCCACTGTAGGCTTAATACATTAGTTTTCATGAGAATGCATGAGGGGCTAATTGTTAAAAATTGAGTTATCGAGCTGCATGACCTTGAGGACTACTGGCACATACAAATATCTTCGCGATGGTATTGCCAGTACTCAGAAGAATAATGTCTCCATAACAGCATAATATTGTTGTAGTAACTGGAGATCCAAGGTCAGTGAATATCATGCCAATTAGCTCAATTGATTTAGACAAGGCTTGGAAAGAAAAAAGTAGCCCAACTGCTGTTTGGCCTCGTGTCACCCAGACTGTTCTGATGTTCTTAATGAGTTAGCTTTTCACACACTGGTGGTTTTGTTGGTGTTCTCCTGTAAACACCACCCCGATTACATGACTGCCTTTTTTTCCTTTCCACTACGCACATTTATTGGGGAATTTATTGGTGAATAAATTCTAAATCAGAGTTATGATGCAATGAGGCATCTTACACTACTACTCTGCCATTGTAGTTAACACTGGTAAGGAATGTAAATATTGGTGAAGTGTCAAGTTGCAAATAGTAAAATGTCGGAAATCATATAAAAAAAACTACAATTTATAAAATTTGCTATATCCTCATTCACTGTAGGAATACAGACTAAAGTCTGTGTGCTGAACAGTGAAGTTTGACCAGTGGAAGTCAATGTGGAGGATATCAGAGAACAATATGAAATTTCAAAGTTTTTTTTTTTTTTGTGAGGTCCTGCTGTGTTGGCATGTTAAAGAATCAGACCAACTGGAAGAGCAGAAAAAAGTAAAACAAGGAGATAGAATTGATGAGTGAAAGTGTGAGTGGGCAAGAAAATGAAGAACTGCCAAGACACACCATGCTATACATACTATAGAAGAACAGAAGAAGAGAAAGGGAAAGAAAGAGAAAAAAGAGAGAAGCATAAAGAGATAGACTATAGATGTGTATTTAGATGAAAAGCAGAGTGTGAATGAGAAGAAGTGGTGAGAAATACTAGTTGAGGAAGAGGTATAGTATGAGAATGAGAGAGAGAGAGAGAGAATAGATAAGCAGAGAGATCAGGAAAGGGAAACAAGAGGAGTAAGGCATTCATCCAGGTAACCAAAAATACTTCATCAATAGACATATCTACAAAGAGAAGAGAGAAAGATGCAAACAACTTGGAAGGCAAAAGGTGGGCCTTGAACCACACCCTAGAAGTGAAATAGCTTTGTAGTCATGATTTGATTCAGTATATTGCTGCATTTCCTTCCGAAGCAGGAAATAAGAATGATGTGTTGAAGTGCTTGACTGACTTAATCAAAAGCCAATAGTGTTTGAGATATGCCACACTTCTCCCAAATGTAAACAAACCTGATAGTAGCTTAGAGAACTAGCTAAATATGAACAGCAAAGACATGAACAAGAGCCTTTTACATACTCTTACTGATGGAGAAGCCCTGATGGTGTACAAAGATGGAAAAAACATTCTTGCCCAATATGAGGAAGTGGCATATTCCAGAATTGAAGAACCCCAAGTTAGTAAAACAATCCTCCAATAAGTACCGGTTATATAAACACAACTTCATACAAATTCCTTTGTCTTCTAAATGAATAAACCCCATCCATTTTTTTCTCCATCAAAGGATGGTTGGAAACGGGAATAGTGTACAGGAGGACACATAGCTATCACTGAGCTTCTACTGTAGAATAAGACCTGCCTCTGAGAGTGGGACATATGGTTCTAGAGAATGTTTAATTTGATGATCACAAAGTTTTACTTAGATATGAATCATCAAAAGTTTTAAATAATTTTCCTGGACATGATGAACTATAAAATTAAAACGAGTTAAAAACTATTTTTTGGTATTTTTCCCAACATACAGTATCACATTGATGTCTTCTCCTGCCTCTCTGTATGTCCCCATGCTTATTCCTCCCTCAAAGGTCTAAAGCCCTTGCTCTTCAGACAGTGTCTAGCATCTGATTATCTTCTTCTACAGTCTCAGACTTAGGTACTACACTCACAGGTCATAAAGAGGCTGATATACATATGCTTCTCTGCATTTCCAGGTATATTCACTTCTGTGCACTAGCACCCAGCTTTTCAGAGCAAGATATGAATAGAAAAGAACAGCCTGTGGTTGGTTATTTGCCACGTCAGACCAATTGCCACTTTCTGCTTTTCCTGAACATTTTATTGTTCATATACCTAGGTCTGAAATGAATTGCTTTCAAACGGAGGGCAAGATGGAAAATACCAAAAATAAATTTTGACCATTTCAGACCTGACAAACTTTCCACAATTTACATTGGAGCTCCACATTTTAAAAACCAAATGCAAAAATATACCAAAAGAAGAGTCTTTTTTTCATAATAGAAAAAGGGCTGATGGGCCAATCAGCATATGCACACTCCACTTAAAAGATGCATTGATAAGGCACCCTCAATTTCTGTCATGGTAAAATGAGTTGGTTTTTAATTTATTTATTTATTTATTTATTTATTATTTTTTTCATTCATGTGGCATGAAGTCTGTCAACCTGTGTACAACTTAACTGTCATTAAATAAGCACAAATCCTGTATTGGGATAAAAATAAATAAAAACAATGTCATGATTTGCAAATCATGGAAACCCTGCATTATTTTCAATGAAATGAAAAAAGACGACACAGCAAATGCTGAAACTGGGAAATTTTATTGTTGTTTGAAAAATATATACGCTTATTTTGAATTCAATGCCAGCAACATGTTTCAAAAAAAGTTGAGATAGACACATCCACTGACACTGCGTTGCATCACCTCTATGTTTACCAACATTTTGTAAATGTTTGGGAACTGAGGAGAACAACTGCTGTAGTTTTGAAAGGGGAATGTTGTCCCATTCTTGCCTGATATACAATTTCAGTTGCTCAACAGTTTGGGGTCTCCTTTTTGTGCATTTTCCATTTCACAATTGTCAAATGTTTTCAATGGGAGACAGGTCTGAACTTCAGACAGGCCAGTTTAGCACCTGAACTCTTACTACCGAGCCATGCAGTTTTAATGTGCACATCTGAATGGCAACAAGTTGCTCTAAAACCTGTATATATCATTCAGCATTAATAGTGTCTTCCCAGATGTGCAAGTTACCAATGCCATGTACACTAATGCCCCCATACCATCATGGATTCTAGCTTTTGAACTGTGTGTGCTGATAGCAAGATGGATGATATCTTTCCTCTTTAGCCTGGAGGATGGATCCATGATTTCCAAAAAGAATTTTAAATTTTGATTTGTCAGACCACAAGACAGTTTCCACTTCACCTCAGTCCATCATAAATGAGCTCAGGCCCAGAGAAGGTGACAGTGTTTCTGGATATTGTTTACAGTGTCTTGCAAAAGTATTCATCCCCCTTGGTGTTTGTCCTGTTTTGTTGCATTACAAGCTGGAATTAAAATG
>JANZLB010000027.1:17670747-17681634 GCA_026167865.1 Notarius quadriscutis
CACAAATGGTGAAAGTTTGGTGAAATTCCTTTCATTAGCCTTTGAGATATCGCATTCACAAGGTTTCGGGACGGACGTATGCATGGACGGACAACCCAAAAACATAATGCCTCCTGTATCTTACGGTGGCGGAGGCATAAAAACCAGTATACCCCCCTTCTTTGGACCAGAGGTATAATAATAAAACTCAATCTGAACAAAAGGAAAAGAAGTCAAGTGTCTTGTATGTAAACAAGGTTAGAGAAGCAGCTTTGGGACCAAAAGGTTGCCGGTTTGACTCCCTGGACCAGCAGGAATGGCTGAAGTGTCCTTGAGCAAGGCACCTAACCCCCAACTGCTCCCCAGGCTGATCTGGGTATGTCGTACATCGCTCTGGATAAGAGCATGTGCTAAATGCCTGTAATGTAATTTTCAGTTCTAAAAAACTTTTATTTTCCAAATCTAATTCCAATCTTTGCCACTTGTTACAGGATCCGACATCCCATACATTTTCACCGATATCCAAATCCACCATGTTTTGCTGGTATCAGACCGATAACGGTATTGAGCAGAGCCTTCTCTAATTATAAGTTTTTATTTGTTAATTAGCATGAATGTCATATGAACTGGCCTGGTCTCATGACACACTATACACAAAACCTTCCTGGGCAAGACAGCTAAAACTTCCAGTTTTCAAAGACTGGTCTTAATCTGAGATGATATAAAACCTTCAGGCTTATGAAGTTCTTCGTAACTTTTTTTTTTTGGTCAAAAATTACTTAAATGTTGCAAAATGTTATTTACACCAACTAAGTTATATACAGGGTGTTTTAAAAAATTTATATAATTTAACAAACAATCTAATAACTTTAACAATTCTTGTTCAATGGACCTCAAATTTTAACAGCATGTGTAGAAACAGGTCAAAAATTTATGTTTAATGTTTTTATCATCTTTTTAGGTATAGAAATGACATTCACTGGAAAAGAAACTGCGTTTTGTGTGTTAGAGTACGCTCGAACAAGACTGTGCAGCGTGCATTTATGGAAGAATTCTATAAAAATGCACCAACTGCGATGCAGATTTGGACGCGGCATAAAAAGTTCAAAGAGGAAGGCTGTGTGTGTCTCAGGCGGCGCACATATTGAAAATTTGTGAAATCGTTCATGGAATCCACATACCTTTAGAGTCTCTCATTCAAATTTTGAGGAATAAATCTTATATTGTTCAACATTAAGCCTGTTCAGTTTCATTTGCCTAGACTATGTAGTATCTGGGATATTTGCGTCTCAAATAATATCAATTTTTTTAAACACCCTGTACATGCATATATTTTATCACTATATTTTATTCTACTTGGAAGACTTCCAGATATGGAGTCAAACAACGCTTTTCCACAGACCAGCAGCTTGGGCACAAATGTGTACTCACAGATCGCATCTATATCACAGTTGAGATTTGTTGGGAACAAATTAAAAAAGAAAAAGCTGCTTGAAATACAAATAAACGATTTTGAAATAAAACCATATAACCATAACCATACAGTGCATCATAGAGAGAAGTAAGCAGAAAACGCAGCGACCTCATACTAACAATATATAAACAATACATAAACATAACAATACCTTAATGCTAAATGAAAAGGAGCAAAATTTCATATAATGGTTGCCCATGTTCCCAAACACAGCTATCTGTGCCAATACTTTGATCTTTACTGGAAATACAGAGCAAACATTAGCAGATGACAGTGAAAAAGAGAACACACAAGCAGTCATGCATTTTCTGGGGCTGAATCACAAACGTCTCTCTACATTAATCTTGTGGGCACTAGAAAGGGTGTTTTTCTCCATTATGCTATCCTACAGGCTATATGGTAAAAACAAAGTACCATTTGAGATTTGGCTTAACAACAAGATGGTGGATTTCACTTGTAATGGAATGAGCAAGCTATGATTAAAAAAAGCTCTGATTTATTCAGATTTGTTTTGATTAAATGTTTCCAAATTAAAGTGAATAATTATTAGGGCTGGATATTGGCACAGATGCCCCAAATAGCTTTTGGATAGGAATCCAAACAAACAATTTGATTCAATCCAATGCAGTTCGATTCTGATTTGATATGGATTCAGTAGAAGCATTCACAGGTCATTAAACATTAATCCATAAATTTTACAGATCGACTTTGAATTGGACAAATTTTAAGAAAATTATTAAATCAATTAATTGATTAACTATATTTTTGCACACCCCTAATCAATATATTCATTTTTTAATTATGTAAATTGCTGGCCTCTTAAATTTGCTAAAACAATTATATATAAAGACAGAAACTTTCCTGCTTAGAATATTTTAATAGAGAGGCTAACCTGAATGCGCAGAGCAGTATCAGTGAGTGTGGTAATTAAAATTGAGCACAAGGTGCCATTAATTGCACACACAAAGGTATTTGTGAGCATGAAGCAAGTGTGTAGAGCAGTTTCAGTACTGCATGCACTGAGCAGTAAGACACGTGCTTTGGGGATACACTTTGGTGCCATTCACAGCACTGTGCACTCATTTTTAATGACCACGCTTGCTGATACTGCTCTGCGCACTCAAGTCAACCATTCTCACACTCACCGTTTCACTAAACAAAGTTTAAACACAGTTTTAAAATCTTAAATATAAAACTCAGCATGGGGAGTTTATCACCAGCATGGTAGCAACCAACATAATGTTCCAAGACTCCCCTGATTTTTTTAAATATTAAGTAGATTCCTCATTTCAGCATCAGTACTGATGAGTACCACAAAACATACTTGTAATCAAATACATTCAGAAACAATTAGAAATCAATGCCAACAACGCCGAGTTAATGGAGATGCCTTCACTGCCAACAAGTCACGTCCTTCTTGTTAATAATTTGTATCCTCTAATATCCTTAAACTATACTTCAAACAGGAAGGAAGTTATTGAAAAAAAAAATATTGGAGACATTTGACCTTGCTGTGACCTTGACCCTGATTGGATTAATTCCAAACTCTAATCAGTTCCTCTACTGGTTGCAATGATAATTCCATATTTAAATCATTTAAATGCTACAAACATTCATGCAATCTTTCTTGGGATATCCTTCTAACAAGAATCTAAGACGGATGCACAGAATGGAGAACGGATGCACAGACAACCTGAAAACAAAACGTCTCCAGTGCTTTTAAAGAAACTCTTACATTCTCATCTAAGGTCTTAAAGGCACACCCATTCAGAGCTGTTCTCTTTAACATACATGAACTTGAAGAGTTCTGCGTTCTGTGGTGTACAATCTGCAGTTCGGGATCATTCATTCAAAAGAACACGCACACACACACAGAGTCACGCAGGGCCAGGCAGGACATACAGCAAGGCATGAATAATACACTAAAGTGGATCAGATATCCTAACCAAAAAGAACATGTTGGAATAAATATTCAGTAAAATGTATTTCTTGAAATACAGGTGGGACCCTTTCCAAGTTACAATGCTGGGTTGCTATGGTGATGCCAACAATTTCTCAAATGTCTATCAACTCAAATGCACAGGAGTAGAAAGGAGACAGAAGAGATAATACTGCCACCATCTTGTCCATTGACTGTATCTATGTTTTTAACTTAGAGGTGCTTTTTTTTTTTTTTTGCCCCAGCTACCATCCACCACCCACACACCCACACCCACACACAGAGAAACACAGATATCCAACGGTAATTTTCTATTCCTCCTACTATACTAACAGTATAATAATTATACTGAAAGCTTACTTCCAGGCTTTCTAATTCAGGCTTTATTAGCTGTTTAGTCAAAGATGTTTTATGGATTTTTGTAAGTTCACTATGAAAATTGTGAGGGCATGTCGTGCCATTAGCCAACACCCATTTGTCGTAATAATAGAGTCAGGGGCGATAATGGGCAGCAAGAATTAGGTTTCTCTGCAATTAACATGTGTTTACAAATGGATCTTAAAGGTTTCTTGATGACACTGAGCTGCATGCAACTGAGCAACCAGCTTCTTTAATGATTCTGCACATCCACAGTTTGGTGATATGAAGGCACCAAAACCAATGATGACAGCAAAATTATCAATAAACATGTGTAGATATGTGATGAGAATGACTTGAGATAATAAAGCTTCTGCTCCACAACCACATGACCAGTTTTAATGTCACACAAAGAAGCAAGATCATAAATTTTAGATATGCTAGGTATTCTAGCCAGACCACAATTTTGCTCTGTGCCATCATCTAGCAGATCTAAACCTTGGTTTAGTAAAAAAATTTTTTTTTTTTTAAACAATAGACTTTATATGTTTGGATAAACGAGCAATCAAAAAGAATTAAAAAAAAACTTTAGAGATATTATGTTCAGGTTCATTTTGGCCTGAGAATAACAGTGAAATAAAGGTGTTTGAAATGTCTGGTGATGAAATATGTATTTAATCCTGCCCATATGACCCTGATCTCTTAATTACTTTTAAATTTGTTTGCACACTAGGCGTATACATTATATACAAACTGTGAATGTGAATCAGGTCTCAGTGATGACAGTATGGATTTAGATCAACTGGAGACTCAAAAAAGGCTAAGGCTGTGAGGCCCGAATACAAATAGAGACATACACTGAGAGGGGAAATTGAAAAGCAAGACCGTGCATAATCCTTCACAAGACACCAAATGCCCAAGCATAAATGCATACTCATTTTAAAAGTGTAATGTAGGTGGTGTGAAAAAGCATCTTTAGGAAGCAACTTGATTAATGCAAATAGAATAATGTGTCCAAGATCTATAAAGCTATTAGATAGTATAAAACTGCATGGATGTCCATGATTGCATTATGTGGTGATTGTGTTATTCGGTTAGCGAGTGATGTACTGAGGGCTTAGATGGATATGCAGTGGCACTAGGAATCCCTTTAATGTTTCAGCTTCACAAGCAACAATTGCTTATTCACTATATCGCCATGACAACTCAGAGGCACCCATTATTCCTCTCGACTCTGCCCTCATTTTGCAATCCTGTTCTTCCTGCTAAAATCGTCTCCGATAATGAAGGCAAACTCTATGCAAGGAAAACATCCATAACATATAAACTAATTATTAGCCAGTGACTTTCAGAGGTGCTCTGTTCACACCAGCTTCTCTTGACTGACCTTGTGGAGCTGCAATACAGAATCATAACATGTGCCAAGTTTTCTCTATTTTACTGGTATAGTCTCAGTGTGCAAATCAATCGTTCGAGTTAGTGGGCACACTGCACATCCGTCCTCTAGGTGCAACACCAGAATGCATGATCGGAATAATTTCTTCTTAATTGCAGAAAACAAAGCTGTCACAAAAGCCCCCTGCAAGACAGACTTCAGCCTAGCCTTTGCATATTTGTGTGTACATCTGTGACCTGTAGAGGTCTAGTTACAGATCCATGCATCACAAACAAATAGATAGATAGATAGATAGATAGATAGATAGATAGATAGATAGATAGATAGATAGGAATAATGCCATCTAAAATAAGCAAAATAGATATAATACATGCTTAAAAATGAATATGTACCTCTTCAGGATGTTCTGGGGATGCATGAGAGCACAAGCGTTGTTGTTGTTGTTGTGTATAGATATGAAACCAAATAAAGCTCATGGTCATATGCATAAGATCACTGTAGATGGACATATAAGCAACATGTAAACAACTGTTGCCCAGTGTGGTTGGAGGCTACAGGGTTAGTGATGTCTGTAAAGATGGAGCTTGTGTTAGTTCTGTTCAACAGAGAGAGAGACGCAGTGGGCGCATCCTAACGTTTCGCCTTGTAACTTTGAGGGACTCAATCCGGTAATAAATCCATGTTATCCACATCACATTCGACAGACACTGAACGCACCAGTGAACGAGCTGTCTTCATCCTACGTTCAAATCCCCGTGCGTGATATGAATAACGTGTGACTTGCATCACTTACCGAAAAGTCGACCGTTATTTTCTACTTCTTGTTAAAAACAAAACGAAACACTTAATGAAACACTAGCTTTACTTGGATTCATGCTTTCCAAATGATACAAAACAAACGACGACTCACCTGCTTTGGTGGACTATTATGAAAGCCTCCATTCCTGATATTTTCTTCCCCCCCCCTAAAAAAAAAAACACGGCTCTATTGCACTACTAAAACGTAATCCTATGTTGCAGCTCTTTAAGATTTCCCCCTTACGACACTTCGCGCAAAATCATATGGTCGTTTTTCCGAAGGAAGGAAACATCCTTCATTTATCACCCGGGAGAATGTTCATGGATTTTTTTTTCCTCTCCGTATTTTTCCTTGCCCGTGTTCTTGAAGTCTCTCTCTCTCCTCGCGCTGTCTTCACGGGAGCGCGCCGCACGGACACACGCCACGCTCTCTGCTTTTTCGGGAACGCCAACGCAGGAGCGAGTTACCAAGGAAACCATGTGCGCGTGCCCGTCATATTCATGCAAGATAACAGGGAGGATGCTAAACAAGCTTTTCATAATAATAATAATAATAATAATAATAAACCCGACGTTTCTTTAGACCAAAAAAGGGAATAACGTAACCTATACGTATATTTATGAAGACCAAGCTCTCTCTCTCTCGCTCTCTGTGTGTGTGCGTGCGTGTGTTAATGGCCTTGATTTCTAATCCCTTTTACTTTTCGGGTCCTGTTATTATGGCTTCTAGTGGTGAAACGATACGCTGTGGTCACGATTCAAAACTGTATACTGGCTTCACAATTCAGTTCAATTCGATTCTTATAGTATTTTGAGCAAAATTTTCATGACTGAAAAAAAATCTGAATCATTAACAATGCAAAATAATGGTTATATATATATATATACACAAAACTCTGAACAGAGGTGTAATATTGAAAACAAAATGTGCTACAGTTTCAGCATATCAATAAATAAATATTCCAGGGTGGCACAGTGGTGTAGTGAAGAAGAAAGAAGAAACCTTTATTTGTCACATGCACACTTCAAGCACAGTGAAATTCATCCTCTGCATTTAATCCATCTGAAGCAGTGAACACACGCACACACACCCAGAGCAGTGGGCAGCCACAGACAGCGCCCAGGGAGCAGTCAGGGGTCAGGTACCTTGCTCAAGGGCACCTCAGCCCAAGGCCGCTCCACGTCAACCTAACTGCTTGTCTTTGGACTGTGGGGGAAACTGGAGCACCTGGAGGAAACCCATGCAGACACGGGGAGAACATGCAAACTTCATACAGAAAGGCCCTCGCCAGCCGCTGGGTTTGAACCCGTAATCTTCTTGCTGTGAGGTGACCGTGCTAACCACTACACAACCATGCCACCCACCGTGCCGCCTCCAGCTTGCTCATGACCCTGTCCAGTATAAGTGGTTACAGATAATGGATGAATAAATAAATGCTCCCCAAAATTTGTTTGAATAAACAAAGTGTTTTTCAATTGAAACATAATGAGCTCTGTCACAGCACCTGAGGGATCAACTGAACCAGAAATAGAGCTCCAAAGTTGGCTAAAATGCATGAATGCATGTCTTCAGCACCCTCATGCTTGAGCACTGTAGATTACAGTGGTGTGGGGGCTGGTGTCATTTAAATCCTACTGAAGAGCTTTTTTTTTTTTAATATTCTGATTATTCCCAGTAATGCCTGGATTCTTCACAAAAGAATGCAACCAGCATCATGTGACCAGCATGCTCTCTATCTATTTTAATTCCATGGGATGTGCAGATTGGGACCTCTGGTGTTGAAACAGTGTAAGTGCATAAGATGCATAATTCATAGCAGGCCATCAAGAGCGTGTAAAATTAACTACCGAATGTCTCTTTATCATCACTTTTAGATTTTTTTTTTTATTAATTTACACAGTCAAAAGATTTGTTAAATCTTAGTTGGTTCCATCAGAAAGAGTATAACTTATAAGGACATTTTTCAAGGCAACACTTGTCAGCACAAATCTTCAAGATCCTTTAAATTGTTCATAAAATATTCATTAAATAACAAAAAAAAAGTCTCAGTTGAAAGCTAGAATCTCGACATGTACTTTTTTAACCCCTAACCTCCCTAAGGCCTGCTCCTTTTGGCCTGCTCTCAGTCTCCCTTTTTTCTCTCTCCATCTAATTGCTTGCTGGTATTCAAACAATTCAACTCAAATAATCCAAAACTCCACTCATGAGAAATAAATCAATTAATTCTATATATTTGATTGAACAAGCAACATTTTTTCACTAGGCTGGCCTTTCACAGAGCTGCTAACACTGAAGAATTCGTATATATCCATTTAAAAATCAAGAAAAATATGGATTTTGGCTTCAAAAGAGCTTACTTGTGAATGCAACCATTACCACACAAGACTCATTTATGTTAAAAACTTCTCTCGTTATCTAGCAAGCTAACTTTTCTTTAGCAGAAGGCTAATAAGCAACCACAAATGAGAGTTGATTTTCAATATTTATTTGGTAAAAGCTTGCCACAATGCAATATATGGCATTTTAACTTAAGTACTTACTGTTGCAGCTTATCCATATCCACATGAATTGCGATAAAAGGTAAGCATCCCTACTCCATAGAGTGTGTGGCATAGAAATTAAAAAGGGAGCCTTCCAATTCGCTCAGTGCTCTGAATGCCAAATCTATGTGGTAACACTTCAGGTCATGACAGACGATCATTTGTGAAGGTGCGTCTATGGTAATTCTGTTTGTGGTGATTGGTTTCACTGTTAAGGAAATTGATCTATCAACAGTAAAACAGAAAATCAACTTTTACAGGCTCAATGGAACAATCATGATTAGATTTTTGAATAACAAATTATACCAAATATTTGAAAGTTAACACTAGTGAGACACATTTGTTTGGGAGGGGCTAGAGTATGTTTTAAGGAGGATTGCCGTCCCCCCCCCCAAGATATACCTAGCCATGCTATGATTAATAGAATGCTGATTTCCACAAGGTGAATCATACATTTCTATGATGCACATCATCACGTTTTTGCATGGTGATGCATTATGTCACAATTCATCACTGTACCCCTAATGGCTTCAGTTAATGGTTGCTTTGTAGCTGTTTTTATTATTTCTGTGGAAATCAATTTGACACAATTTGACTCTAAGTATTCTTAAGGTTCTTTAGTCTTACCAAAAGCTCTGCCTAAGGACCATGATATAACCTTTAATGCTGGTATAACATTTAAGTAAAGAATAAAACAAATTCAAATGTGCTGTTATCGTAAAGTAATCAATGATATGATGGTGTGATGCAGTCCAACACAAATCAGAGTTATAGTTACACACCAAAATGGAGTTTTCTCCTATAACTGCACAGCAATGATCATTTTATTCCCCATATATCACAGTTATTAGGCAATACATATGATTATGTATTTATTAATGACCATCATGTCATGTTTTTAAATGGTTTATTATAACCATTGGTTATAATAATGGCATAATGGTTTATAAATCTTATAGATAATGTTGGGGAACATCCACAAGACATTATAACAACTATAAACAGTCGTTCTTTCACTATCCTCTTTTTTCTCTTTCTAAAGGAAAAAAACACAGATTGTCATGTTTAATCCAGAAAGTAATTAATCAGAAAATAATATAAACCTGTGATTGGAATTACAGTCAGCATTATTGTTTCAGCTGCTGTTAGAGAAAATTAATCAGCACCTTCTAATCAATCAGATTCCAGAATTCAACAGCACTGTGGTATAGAAGCACATATTGGTATATTGGTGGTTAGCTACAGTCTAGCTAAAAAGGAGAAAAACTAGTGGGGGTGAAAAAAAATAATAATCCAGTGCACTTCATAAAGTGGTAAACACAAAGATACATTAAACAAATACAGGCTAATGTGCTGGTTTAATACATGCCGGCACAGCCAACCCAAAAAACACATCTCTTATTAATAATAACCACTTATGCAAATAAAATAACAAGGATATGCAAATTAATGCTCACTCTTTGGAAGTGCAGCAACACTACAATATCTAAAACACTATCACTTAAGAAACATTAGGTGCCCTGGGCAATTTCCTGTCCCACCTCTCAGCTTCTATTAAAGATAGATATTATCTCATATATGATAATTTATACTAGGTTAAACATGTCTGATTCCCCCCTCCCATCCAACAATCTGAAGTCATTAAATTGTTTAATGGCCTCTAATATATGACCAATCATTAAAAGTGTTTAAAATATATATATTTTTAATCTATTTCAAGCCGATATCATGTTTATGATTCAAAAAGTACTTCAGCAAGTTATCACACTTTTTTCCCCCTAACCAGATGAACTCCTCCCAGCAATCGTAATCCTCAAGACTCAAGCCTGGCCTCCTTTTTTCTGGTGCTGAAGCCTAAGGAAAACTTCAGTTAGTTCAGAATACAACAGCCTGTGTCCTTACCAGGAGAAAAACATATTATACCAGTCCTATTGAAGCTACGTTGATTTTGCATCAATTAAGTTCTGATTTTGAGGTATAAAGTGTATGGTGTAAATGGTTTATCTTGTTGATCTGCTGAAGCAGTCACTCAGGGCTCTCAAGTCTCACGCATTGAGCGTGACAGTCACACTTTTTGGTCTTTTGTCACAAGAGGTTTTACAAGAGGTGAGCCAAGTATTGTAACTTTTTACATGATCCCCTAGCTAACAGCTCCACTTGTTCACAGGCAATAACAGACGCTGGTCAGTAATAATAACAGTACTAATGTGTGTTTAAAACAGCATGTGAATACCAGTAAGAGTGAAGTTTTTTTTTTTTTAATTTGTCAGCAGTTCACCCGTTTGTGAAAGATTAAGTTTTTATTGTTCATAATAAAGAAATTGCGTGACTCCAGGGGAAGATATAGGGAAGAGGAAAGTCCAACTATTACAGATTCTCTTACTTGTGGCTAGGAAAATGATA
>JANZLB010000027.1:18065002-18077955 GCA_026167865.1 Notarius quadriscutis
ATTTCTGAGATGAAAGAAAGCTGTCCGGGTAATGTTATCAATGTGAGTTTCGAATGAAAGACTGGGGTCAATAATCAAAAAACAAGATGGAGTATAGATTGATTGACCTCAGTGTGACTGTAATATGGTCTAAAAAGAATTAAGTGATGTAATTGAATAAATGACAGTATATAATTGGTTGTGATTCCATGTGTAGTATAATACAAGTAGTGCTTTTGAGACATCAGGAAATGTCTGTGTGGCAGTGGGGGCATGGCCAAGCATCACTCTGTGAATGGAGGGTGGGGCTGGGGAGATGAATGGCAAAGTCAGTACACCTGTTGTCAATTAACGTTTTGTCTGTGTGTTTTGCAGTGATGACAGAGAGTAGAAAAGAAGGGAGAGCAAGCAAAGGAAGGGGATCTCTCCCAACCAGAACATGTGTGTGTGTGTGTGAGAGAGAGAGAGTGAGTGAGTGAAGCAAATGAATGAATGAAGCTGAAAAGCAATAGAAGTCTAAGAAATAAAGTTGTGTGTGAACATCTCCCACCTGCCAGACTTCAGTACTCCACCCACTGTAGACACCTGCCAGACTTCAGTACTCCACCCTCAGGGGCTTTCTACAGTCATCTAAAATCAGATTTAGACTGTCTGATTACAGCAGTCTTTAAGATTATTATTTCTCACACTGATCAAGATGATCCCAAGAAAATCTTGGCCAAATTCTACAACAGACTTATGATAATCCCCATGTCAGTTTATATGAATAAGAACCTCAAATGATATAAAATTATCATATTCTACATTACATTACATTATTGGCATTTAGCAAACGCTCTTATCCAGAGTGACGTACATCCAGAGCAGCCTGGGGAGCAGTTAGGGGTTAGGTACCCCAACAGTGCTCAAGGGCACTTCAGCCATGCCTGCTGGTCCAGAGAATTCTACTTATGTCAACAATCAGTGTGATTAAGGCTTGTGCAGAAATTATTCTATGCCATCATCCTATTGGGGGCTTTTCAGATGAATATTCTAGCAGTGATCAGATTCTCAGATTTTAATCAAAAATTTCTGGTCAGAAATTTGTCATCGACTGCTTTTAGTCATAATGGCACTAAATCACAGGCTGGGTAGCACATCACATTATGCTTTCTAGGATCTCTGATCTCTTGACTATAGAATGTTTTTATGATGTGTCTGCAGCAGCAAAATTGGACTGAACATCATAAAGAGTAAAGCCAGTTTAGATCCAAACATTAATTTCCAAGTTAAATTTCAAAGTTAACCAAAGTAGCTCAATCAGCATTTTGCATTCACAAAATGTTGCTGATAGCAAGTTCTGAAACCAAAAAACTTGAAACTTAAGTATAACAGTGACTGAAGGCAGTGAAATACATTAAAAAACAACAACAAAACCTTTTCAAAATACAATATGAATAACCGAATAAAAGAATGTCAACACAAGTAGGCTTTGCATTATGGGAATAAGGTGAATGTGAATCAGACCCTTTTCAAAGGCTCTGAGTAAATGCTTTTGGCAATGGATGAGTGAATGTGAGGTGAATAGCCAATATGAAAGTTTACTATGACAGCCTGTCCATTTGTGCACACAATTGCAGTTCCCAAAGTGGCATTCAGGCCACACCAAATTAGAACTACATCAAATTAAGCCTCACACACAAAACAAACACAACATACTATTTTGAGCATTGTAAAAGATGCAATCATCCCTAGATCTTATTTGTAAGCCAGTTTATGCATTTTACTGGGTCTTATCAAGGTTGCAGGTGTTTTTACACATGCAAGGCTTTAGTAAATCTAAGTGGGATACTCTAATGGTTAGGATTAGCTCATCAGATTTGGAAACCACACCAGGGGTAACAGTAAATAATGGACAGCAGTCTGATATTAATGATGCTGTAAATGCATTTAGTAAACCATCAGTGTAGGGGTCACATATAAAACATTAATTGATCCCAATGACCATGTACATACAGTATACAGTATATAAGTCATGAATATAGCAGGTATTTGACAACATTAGGGGCTTGTAAGTGGCTTATTTAGCATTCTCATATTACCTTATATTGTAGGTTTGGCAAATGTATGTGACCATTAACATAAAATTATTATGTTTGTGGTTGTTTGATAAATTTTCTGAGCTCTGCAATGTGGTAGATGAAGCAAGAAGCCTTTATTTATCACACTTAAGCACAGTAAAATTCCTCCTCTGCATTCAACCTGAATCAGGTTGGATTCAATCTGAAGCAGTGAACACACACACATGCACACACAAGTGAGCAATGATCACACACAAACACACACACACACACACAGAGCAGTGGGCAGCTACGCTACAGCACCCAGTGAGCAGTTGCGGGTTAGGTGCACTTCAGCTCAACCTTCAGGCCATGGCTGCCCCATGTTAACCTAACCGCATGTCTTTGGACTGTGTGGGGAACTGGAGCACCTAGAGACACAGGGAGAACATGCAAACTCTACATAGAAAAGCCCCCGTCAGTCACTAGGCTCGAACCCAGAACCTTTTTGCTGTGAGGCAACAATGCTAACCACTGCACCACCATGCTGCCCTCAAACAGTTGAGCAAGGACAACTGTTTGGGGATCATCCATGAGTTCAACAATAAACAGGATACTTAATAAAATCTTTGACAACTTATTTCACCTCCATTCAACTCAAATCAACCCTCCAAACCCCATTATTAATCAAACCTCTTGCTCAGACCAGTGGTACCCAGTCCCTTGGCTAAGGTAGTACTCTTGTTGCTTGTCCTCAATCTTGACAGGATGTTTGTCTATGCCATTCACATCCTGCTCTCAATAATGAAGAGGTCACGTTTATTACCTAACAGACAGAGTCATCTCTGAAGAAAAGAACCAGGTACCATCTGCAGACATCTTGGACTCTTGTCTTGTTGAAGAATTTCATTACCTTATCTGTTCTTGTCCCAGGGGTTATCCACCTATGAGGGCATGTGGGCTCCCAAGAAGATGTGTGTCAATGGGCTTTTGACCTTGCAGTCATTTTGCCATTATTGTATCTATATGCTTCTGCCTCTTTCAGTCATCTCTGTATGTCACATATATTTTCCAGTAACAATGGTGAGTAGCTAAACTAAAACTATATACACAGATGCCTGTATATGTTCAGGTTTTGTATTTGTTCAGTTTGTTGAAAGCACAAATGATTAAAAGCTCCTGGCTGTTACTGAGTTTCCTCTCTCTGACACTGACCTGAGATAAAAGAAAATGTGAACTGAATTATGCTAATCTTGGTCAATCAGGTCAGGTGGATTCCAGCTCACCTATAAGCTACTCATGTCAAAGCATGTCCATTTTGTCCATTTTTGTGTTTAAACATCCCTTCATTGATAAGTTAATTGGCTTTTTCATTCGACAAATATTATTGTATTCTGATAACCTTTAGCTTGATCATATACTGCTTAGCCAATAAATAAATTAATAAATTAAAAATAAGTAATCATTTGGATTTAAATAAGCAAATACTTAATTGCATTTGATTGGATAATTACAGAAGTGATTATGTTTCAGCTGGCAACAATTCTTTTAACATTAACTGATGCAGTGAGTAGGTTCTCATTTTTTAAACAACCATGTTGAAAACATATCCTGTGGTTGTGGAAAAGATGCTACTGTGTTTCAGAAGGGTCAAATTATTGGCCTGCATCAAGCAAAGAAAACAACAAAGGAGATTGCTGAAATTACTGGAATTGGGTTAGGAACTGCCCAATGTATTCTTAAAACCTGTAAGGATAGTGGTGAACCTTCAACTTCACAGAAGAAATGTGATCAGAAAAAAAGCTTGACTAACTGTGATTAGAGTTCACTTAAACACTTGAAGTCGAATCATAAAAAAATGACAGTAGAACTCATGGCTATGTATAATAGCAAAAGTAAGAGCATTTCCATACTCACAATGTGATGAGAATTCACAGGATTGGGACTAAACAGCTGTGTGGCCATAGGAAAACCACTTGCTCATGATGCTAAGCAGAATAAAAGGCTTCCATTTGTTAGGGAGCATAAAGATTGGACTCTGGAGCAATGGAAAAAGGTCATGTGGTTTGATGAGTCCAGATTTACTCTATTCTAGAGAGATGGGTGCATCAGGGTAGGAAGAGAAGCACATGAAGTGATGCACTGATCAGGCATAGTGGCCCATGTACAAGCTTCTGGAGGCAGTGTTATTATCTGGGGATGCTTCAATTGGTCTAGGCTCAGCAACATTATATGGCAATAAAATTAAGTCAGCTGACCTGAATATACTGAATGACCAGGTGATCCCATCAGTAGATTTTTTCTTTCCTGTTGGTGCAGGCATAAAATTAGGGCTCAAATTGTGAAAAAGTTGTTCAGGGAGAATGAGGAATCATTTTTACACGTGAATTGACCAACACAGACTCCTTAATCACATTGAAAGTTTTTGGGTTGTGCTGGAGAAGACTTTACAGAGTGGTTCAACTCTCCTGATGTCAATACAAGATGTCAAAAATTAATGCAACTCTGGATGGAAATAAATATTGTGATGTTGCATCAGGTTGTTCTAAAAATGCCACAGTGAATGCATGCCATAATGAAAGCTAAAGGTGGTCCAAAAAAATATTAGGACACATGACCATTTTTTTCCCTTCTTCTTTTTCTGGGCAATGTATTTGCCATTAAACTGCTATTAACCTCACCCTCACCTAGGCTATCCCATGGGATACCCTACATCTTTGGCACAGTTAATCCAGACTGAATGGTCAATCATGATGGTTTTTAAAGCTTGCACACTTTCACATCCTATGTCATCCACCAGGTTGTCAATGTATGCTATACATCTTCTGCCACACCGGGTTGGTTCTGTCAACCATCAGTGGGTTGCCATAGTACAAGCTTGTTTGCAACTTCATCACTGTGATGTACAAGGTGTCCTGCCAAGCGCATTCTTCATTGTTGCACTTTTGTGGATGCAGTTGGGAGATCTTGATATAGCTCTGCATTTGCTGTGTGGCTTTTCCAAGACACATTCAGAGCCATCCTAAGCATTCGTGTGTAGCAGCCATCCAATTGCTTTTTCAATGATTTTGACATTATCCAGGTTTCGGCACTGTTAACTTCTTTGATGGTTGTTTCATCTTTAGCTTTTATAATAACTTCTTCAGTTTGGTTGAAAGATTGAAGCTCTGTTTTCTTAGCATTACAATGCAGCTCCATTTTGTCTTCCTCATTGCTATTAAATGTGTTGAAAAGACTATTTTTCCTAAGAACATTTCAAAGAACATAATATATGAAGTTTTACAGTATATTGTAGAATTAAAAGCAGCAGTGAGAGGGAATGGTCAGAGTTTCTGAATAAGCAGGAGTGGCAGTTTTAAAAGAACCCCATAGACACATTAGCTAGTTATGTACCTTCTTAACAGAGCTTACCCAACACTGTTATGGACACAATCAAAAACACATACTGTAGGTCTGGAAATGTTTTTTTTACAACAGCAATAATTTTGCCACTTGAAACATTACAGTATAAAGTACAGCTAATAGATGTCTCATTTGGATCAGTGCTGTAACTCTAAAATCATGCAGGGTCTTGATGACTCATAGGGCTTCCTAAGGTAATGTGTGGAGCAGTGTGGCTGTGCCACTGCAGTCTTGTGGGATATTTGCTCTCAGATCAGGCTTGTGTGGCCAGACTGTTTATAAATTACAAATTGAGCTTTGTCTGACTCAGCATGCTTCTCCGACTGTACTTGTCAAATCATGTTCAACCTTTCCTTACCCCCCCATTCTTGTCTTCTGTCTTTCTATGTACTTCTTTATGTGTTCCAACCTCTTTTTTAATCTCTCTATCTGTTTTTCTAGCTTATCCTGTCTCTCTTTTTACCTCTTTCTGCCTCGTTTTTCCTTTCTGACCACTTTCCTTGACCTCATATCTGCAGGACTGCTTTGTTAAGCCCATTGACAAGGTTCTTATTTTTCTTAGTACCTGGCCACGATATTTTCTATCCAAATATTTTACGTCCAAACAAATTTAGTTGATATATTTCCCAAAGTATAAACAAACAAGTAGCCTAATTTCTAAACCACCAACCAAGACCAGGCAAAAATGTGTTTCTGAATGTGATTGCATTATATGGCTTAGTAAAATAAATGTTATCCCCATTGCAAGCCTGTTTGGTACCTGTATTAATTCTCCTCATGTAAGTACACCTGGACTTAAGTGTTGAAGAGAAACATTTTAAATTATATTGCACTTTAATATGAGAACAGAACAATGAGACAGAACTGAACAGAAATGGGCAAGGTCGACAGAAATGGGTGAGGCATATAAAGAGAATTTTCCAGAGTCTTTTTGGGAAAGGTAATCAAAGACAAAATGTCTTCAAAGGTTAGTCACATTCAATATGTATGACCATGGGGATTGTGCATTTAAAATGGCACATTACTTCTGGCTTTGATTAATAACTCACGATTCGGGAGCCTTTCTTTCTTTTTTTTTCTTGTTTTTTAAATAATGAAATGTCAGTGCATTATGACCAATTCCTCCCCCTAGCCAAAACACAATGAAGATGAATTAAAGGGACCATAATAAACAGGCTCCAGCTGTTTGCCACTGTGAGTGATATGTCTGGACTGAGCCCATGGAGGATTCAGAAGAACTTTCACAACTCATTCAAAATTACTGAAGACAGAATATCAACATATGGCATTAATATAAACAAACAAACAAAAAATTAACTTGATAGGTTGAATTGAAAAGTTGCATTTCTGTATTTTGAACACACACTCATTGACTTCCCCTCTAATATTTTCCCATGGGGGAATCACTGGCATCATCTTACAAATTGTTTTATTGTTGATGTGAAGTTTGTTACATCATCCACTGGAGCTGTGACAGATCAAGTCAACATTACATTAGCCTTCAGATACAGAACTTGCTCAAAAGATCATGCAATTTTGTCTAAAAGCACAAAAAGGATGAAGCTGTTTACAAATGAAAACATGATCAAAAACATAATCTTTGAAAAATATAACATGCCCTATCTATGCAGTGGCCCAACAATTTATTATTGCTTTTCCTTATTATTATTGCTTATTGCTCTTTTGTATGTCTTTAAAATAATTTCCAGTTATCATTAGCTACCACTAAAAACGTAACATCTGTGAGTCAATTTAAGGCATCCATTACAGTGGGTTTGGAAATTATTCAAATCTATTCAGTTTTTGCACATGATATTGGCACACATTTTTTGTGACAGAAATTTCATTTAAAATTGGATTACATTTACCATAATCTCTATGAACTACCATCTTGAGGTTTCTCCACAGATGTTCTATGGGGTTCAAGTTTGGGTTTTGGCTGAGGCACTCAAGGACAGTTAAAGACTTGTTCTAAAGCCACTGCTGGCATAGGTTTCCTCTGGGTGCTCTGGTTTCCTCCCAAAGACACAAAAATTTGTGTGACTGACTTCTCAGTGCTAGCTCTATGATAGACTGATGACCTGCCCAAGATGTACCCCACCTCTTGCCTGAAGTCAGCTGGAATTGACCCCAGTTTCTTTCTGTGACCCTGACAGATAAGCGGTATAGATGATGGATGGATGTTTTCACCTTTGAAATAATGGATTATGTGTAGATTAATTTCCAGAAAAGTACATTTAATCCATTTTTAAATTTAATCTATAATACAATAAATTGTGCAAAAGGTGAAGGCGTCTGAATAATTTCCAAACTCACTTGGTTTTAATTTCAGTCATCATCAGCAAATACAGGCAAAAACATTGCTTCAGTCATTTAGCTAAACTAAGCAGCAGCTTGTTAGTAGTGTCTTCCCATATGAACTAGGTTGGCTAACATTATCATTTTAATGACCTGCTTGTGCTGTCTGAAAGGTATGTGTGGCAGTGGGGGTGTGATTGAGCACCGGTTTGTGAATGGAGAGTGAAGCTGGGTGGCAAAAAGAAAGCACCTGTTAATTCATGTGCTGTGTTTGTGTGCAGTGATGGGGAGTGGATAAAAAGGGGGAGAGGAGCAGACAGAGTCAAGACTGATCATTGCATACTGTTTGTGTGTGTGTGTGTGTGTGTGTGTCAGTGTTCCTTTATAGTCCGCTGGAGAGTAAGTTTTTGGTTGGATTGAAAAATAAACAGAAGGGAGAATCTGAACCATATCCACCCCAGCATCCACCCCAGTCAGGGAACCTTTACAGGATTAGTATGAATTTCAAAACTTTACAGTTGCAATTTTGTCAGTACTTCAGTTGTAATAGGTCTATGAATAAAAAGTTGTCATGTCTGCAACTGCTCATACTCAAGCCTCCACTTCCCAGCATTTGGAGTAGCCTTGAAACATATTCGCTGCAGACTACAACAACCATCCTGCATCACACCACTCTCAGTCTTAGGAGTATTAATCATCTTGCACACCTGTTCCAAATTACAACCTCACCACCACAGTGTATTTAAGGACTCTCTGTTCACTACAACATTATGAAGTAAATGCTCAGAGTTCCTGTGCCTGACTCTACCAAGCCTTATCTATCTGTGCTGATTATTTGGTTATCAATCCAGTTTGCACTTTGGATATTCTGTCTGTGCCTCACCTGACCATTGCCTGTTTTTTGACTCTGCCTTTGATCATCAATTTGGATTTGTCTGCCAGCTTTGCCGTAATAAACTCTCTTGTGTTTACATCCATCTGTCACTTGCATTCCTTATATATTACTTCACCAACATCATGAATGCAGTGGAAGAGAGTAAGCAGCCAGCTTTGTCTGCAGAAGGGTGTTTTCTAGGAAAACAGCAACATCTGTGTGAAATGGATGCCTGCATTTTCCAACTCACTGCCACTGTTTTGCAGGTGGTCCTAACACACCCTGTGCTGGTTATGAACTCCAGCACACTCATACACCATCCTGAAAAATTGCATCCTGAAAATGCAAGGGATTCCTGCTACAATATTCTCTATTCTTAAATGCTCACACTGGGACCACCAATCAGCAGAGAATTGCCCAATTCATCAGTCTGTAGGAGAAATGCCCAAGTAGGCAACCTCTGTGTGGGAGAAAAGTGGCGAGTCAACAACCTCTTAAGAGTGCTTCATTGAAATGTTTTGCCAAGTCTTTGGTCAGCATCCTAAAGGAGTGGGGGTCAGTTGCTTGTTATCAAGCAGGGGAGAAGACAAGTTGCAGCATATGCGCTAGAGTTTCGCACACTTGCAGCTGGAAGTGGATGGAATGAACCAGCTCTTAAAGCAACATTTTGTCAAGGGCTTGATCCTCAAGTTCTCACTGAACTAGCATGTTGGAATGACTAAGCCTTCTTGGACTCACTCATCAACATGTCCATCCAACTTGACAATCTCCTCAGAAATCAATCATCACTGCAAAGCCCCACGTCTCAAACACCTTTCACAGACATCTCGGGACATGGAGGTGTCCTGTACCAGAGTGGCTTGCTCAGAATGTGAACAAAGGTGCAAGGAGGGGCTCTATTTTTACTGTGGGGATGCCACAGACCATGTGTCACACTGCCTTTCTTGTCATGTACGCTCAAGGATCCATGCTGTGGCTGAGAGAGCTTCAAACAGCACTCTCTCCCAGTGAGTCCATTGAAAAATCTCTCAAGTCATTTAAACTGGATACACAGATAAGGCTCTCAGAATCGGTTCATGTTCTCTCCACCCTGATAGATTCTGGAGTCACGGGCAACTCCATGGACAGTGAGACCATGCAGAGACTCCAAGTGCCCATGCAAGAATTTCAACAGCCCTTGTGTAGGGCCATCAATGGTGGACCCATTGGAGAAGGGTTTGTCATGACACTCACCAAAACCCTTGGCCTCCAAGTCAGTGCACTGCACTACAAAACCATCTAATTTCTCATCACAAAGTCCCAGAACCAGGCCATCATCATGGGGCTTCCATGGTTGTACCATCATGATCCATAGATCTTCTGGCAAGACAGAGATTCTGCAGTGGCCCTCATCTTGCAGATGAGGAGGCCCTCATTGGCTCCATCTCCCTACACTCACAGTTGCTTCCACCACTGTGGAAAGCCCTGAAGTCTCGACCATGGCCTACATTCCTGAATAACCTTGGTTATACATGGAGATCTTCAAGGGTAAAGCCAGCAGACTCCCTCTTCATCATCCTTATGACTGTGCCATAGAGCTCCTTCCTGACACCATGCCTCCTCAGTGCTGAATCTACCCTCTTGCCATGTCTGAGCAAAAGGTTATGCAGGATTATGCACAAGAGACTCTGCAACAGGGTACATCTGTCCCTTCATGCTGCCTGCATCTGCTGGGTTCTTCTTCATGGAGAAAAAGGGAGGGGACCTCAGGCCAAGTACTGACTACTGTGGACTGAATCAGATCATGGTAAAATATCCATACCCCTTGCCCTTATTTCCATTAGCCTTGGAACAACTCCATTCTGCCAAGATGGTCACAAAACTGGACCATCATCTACAACCTTTCACTTCCTTATGGAAGTGAAGAACATTTTGAACAAAGTCCACACCATCACCTAGTAATCAAATTGTTCTCCCTTTCCATCTCCTGAATGCATGATTAAAACATGCACATGAGTGAGTGCATCTGTCAGAGGTAAATATTCAGAACTCATCTTCAAAAAAATTCTTGATCAGGCAGCCTACAGCAATTAAGACTTGTTCTGCAAGGACTTCAATTTTGCAAAAACATTCTCTCCTTCTTCATTACACCAAATTCCCCTGAACATTGTATTGCTTTTGCCACCTGTAAACACAATATATTTTGAAAATATCCATTTATTTTCCAGTGTTTCTTTGATGTATTGTGCAATTGTATCAGCTGACTCAGTTGGAGTGGTTTTAACTTTGAATAACTTATTTTGCATAGCACCATTCTTCCAATCAAAATATTGAATAAGCAGAGGGAATATTTTCCCAGCAGCATGATTGCTGTCATCAAGTAGAAACACCACAGTAAGGTATGTCTTCAAGTGCTTCCAGAGCTATGTCAACCAAATGTGGCATTATCACAGCATTAACAGTTGCTTCAGTTTTTGTACAAGCGCTTAAAAATGTTCACACTGTCTAAGAATCAGGGAAAGCCTTTGTTAACAAGATTGACTTGCACTCCACTGATCTGTAGCTCTTGTGATGTTTTGTGATGTGGAATGCAAAGACTCCCTCTTTCACAGTCACAGCATCTTCCATTTTACCTGGTCTCACAAAATAGTCAGTTAATTTATCTGATCAACCCTCTCCTTTAATTGCAATTTTATGTTTTGCAGAACTTATGTGGGCTTCTAGATCAGTGGCACCTTTATGTGACACATATGTGCCAGCTTTGCAGGTCATGCATTCTGCTTCCCACAGATCCTGACCAAGATAAAAACATGGAAATTCTCTGTAGTTTCATCCATGAATTCATGTTTGCATTTGGGCATTTTTTTTTTAAGTCCAGGTGTCATGTGCTGGTGTCAACATGCAAGCTGGTCCTGAGGGTAATCATTGCAGCTGAGTGTAATTATTGAGATATACTTGTAGTCTGACCAACATTTGCATGAAGGGCATGTAGTCCTACATGACTGTCTAATGTTGGTGTGAAAGAAGGCAGGACCAAAAGAGAAATATCAGTGCAATATAAAAACGCATAGAACAAATGATCTCTGTGGAAAGCAAAAACTAAATCCTGGATATTTTTGGAGATTTAGAAATCCTGGCTGACCCCCTTTTTTTAGGTCCCAAAAAGAGGACATGTCTGGGGAAAAGAGGATGTATGGTCACCCTATTTAAACACGCTGCTATGCTAACCCACTAAAATACATCAATTAGTATTAACCACCAAGTTTGCATTAGTTTAGCAACAATCAAGCGATCATTAATTGGCATTCACAAATTAAATTCTATATTCTTTGTCACAGAGGCAAAATATGTTAGACCTTAAGTAGCAGACTTCTGAATGTTATGTCCTGTGAATGTTCAACGTGCCCAAAATATCCAACTGAACAACCAGAAAGAACAAGAAAGAACCAGTTTCCTGCAGGCTTCCTTCAACATGGGTTCTGACTAATGCACATGTCTATGTGATTGTAATTTAATAGGGTATATTTTATGAGGCTTTTGCATGTGATAGACTTGACCTGAAAATTTGTATTTCATAATGTGCACAATGTTAAGTGTCAATTAATTGCTTTCCTGAAGGTTTTTTTTTTTTTTTTTACTAAATATAATTAGGTAACTGGTGTAGATTTTACCCTAAATCACATACAGGAGTTGATCATTATTTTAGGTAAATGTTTTGCAGTTTGTGTGTATTATGTTTATCAACCCCAAAAATAATTTTTAGAGTACAGTTAACAATTATTTGCTGAAGGCAAAGTGAATACTGGTGAATAATAACCAAGACAAAGTTAAGGTTATTATTCACTGGTGGATAATTGTTTTAGTATAAATGCACAGGTGATTTATTAAAAAAAAAAAAAAAAAGAAAATCATATTTAGAAGATTATTTCAAACTTCAGAAGTGGCATGCAAATGTTATAATGTGGCGAAGCAGGGTTGTGTCACTTATCCCTGCCAAGTCACATAAAATACTTTGTTTTGAAATTGATAAAATAAATCACAATTCCACCTTACCTTTGAATATTTTTAGACCAAACCACGTAGCATCTTTACTGCTTTTAGGGACAGCATTTTATTTTATAATTTGTAGTTCTTCCTCACTGACTGTGACAAAGCTACCATTTTGCTGAGACACTCCAGGTGATTTTTGAGAAATAGTCTGAATTTCTTGACCAATCAGCATCTGTGATTTTCTATAATCACCTTCGTATTTATACTAATTATTATTGTTATTGTTGTTGTTGTTAATATTATTATTATTATTATTATTATTATTATTATTATTATTATTATACATTGTTTTTATCTCAGCAAGGCAAGACACATTCAACACTTTGCACAGA
>JANZLB010000027.1:18381874-18393249 GCA_026167865.1 Notarius quadriscutis
TGATGATGTTTTAGGTCATATTTATACAGAAATATAGAAAATTCTAAAGGGTTCACAAACTTTCAAGCACCACTGTAATTTGCACATGACTAGTGGAATTTATAAAAAGATTGTCACCACCATTCCATCATTTAAATCACAATATGTGCTTTGGTCTTATATAAAGACCTTCTAAAAGAGATATTTATTTAATGTTTATGAAGGAAGACTTCAGTCAGTGTTAGCACTTTGAAGTATAAACATGTTAAATATTCTGTCATGAAGAAAGTCTTCAAACACAGGGATTTGTGTTTTATTGTTTCTCAGCTTTGTGACAAACTGTGTATTTTTTTCTTAATGTCTTCAAATGAGGGAGGAAAAAAGAGAGGCTTTTGAGGGAATGACTGTTTATAGCTACAGTACATAAGTTGTAACAGGAACAAACTTGTTTCATAGATGTTCCACTACATTAAATGTCACTATAAATGAAAAAAAGTATGATATGTCATTCTTAAATAAATATAAACATGTGAAACGGCACAGTGGTGTAGTGGTTAGCACTGTCACCTCACAGCAAGAAGGTTCTAGGTTTGAGCCCAGTGGCCGATGGGGGCCTTTATGTGTGGAATTTGCATGTTTTCCCTGTGTCTGCATGGGTTTCCTCTGGGTGCTCTGGTTTCCCCCACAGTCCAAAGGCTAATCGGTGGCTCGAAATTGACCGGAGGTGTGAATGTGATTGTGAATGGTTGTTTATCTCTATGTGTTAGCCCTGCAATGATCTGGGGACTTGTCCAGGGTGTACCCCACCTCTCACCCATCGTCAGCTGGGATAGGCTCCAGCAGCCTGCGACACTGCACAGGATAAGCAGTTATGGATAATGTATGGATTGCCAAATTACTGGGGAATAAGAGAAATAAAATACATGATTAGTGGAAATACTCACAGGTGTTAAAGGCCTTCCTTACACATCTCCCCATTACTTTCCTATAACCTCATTCACCATCATTTGATCTTGTCACATACAAACCAATTAACACACATGACTCAGTTTAAAAGCACTCAGAGGATGAACTGAAATCAAATGAAGATGTATACTGTACACATTACAGGTTTCTATGGTTAGGGTATGTTTTTAGTTGTAATTGTTAAGTTATAATTGTTTTCATTTTGTTACTCAAACCCTAATTATATTGATGGTCATTCAATTTCTGCAAGCCTAGCTGTATCTGCAGAATGACCAAAACCCTTTATATATACTGTAGTTAACCAAATATTACAAATAAAGCATAATTAGTCAAGTCATTTAGGCCTATAATGAATTCTAATATCAGTGTGTACTGATCACATTCCCTGCATTGGGAATTTTAGTCAACAAACCCTGAATAAGAAGCATGATCCTCAACTGACTCCTGCTTTAAGGATTTAGGAACACAAGGTCCTGGCAGGGCACTTACGAATAGATTAAAAACTTATCAGACATCGTAGCTCATTAGTAAGAGAACATTTACCCTAACCCTGATCTTTGAACTGCACTCGAGAAGAACCAGCAATGAAAGCTTTTTTCTCTACAGAGGCTGCACTGAAGCAGAGGGGAGGAGCAGAGGTTATTCCATTAGTAATAACTCAGTCTTTCCAGTTTAATTAAAATGCAATTAAAACACAAAAGACAGATGAGTGATCCTTGATTTGTTCTGGTACACTTAGTGGTACACAGGAAAATTGCCTGAGTAAAATTTACTCAAATTGGAGTAATTTTACTCTCGCCAGATAACATTTGGTCCCTCTCAAAAAAAAATCTTCAATTTGAGTAAATTTTACTAAGGGAAATTTCCTGTGTAGTGGGTTGAGGTAGGCGAGATGTTGAAAAAAGTAAAAAATAAGATAATTATTGGGGAAAATGTTAGTTTTTTAAGCAATGAATAAATTGATCTTATGCAAAATCAAAGTAGTTGTAATAAATGTCGAATGAAGCAGCCGAATAAACTGCCATTGCTGACCCCGCCCATCCTTCCTCGTCCTAACCTTAATCGTTCATAACTTTTATACGCGCTTCCTAGGAATTAGAGCGCGTGAGAATGGAACTGTGGTTTATTTCCTTCAGCACCACGGATAGCGTTAATCTTACACGAAAAATGCGCAAAATAAATTTACTTCACGCGTTAAAACCGACTTTTATGTCAGAAAAAAGCTCGTCTCAGGTCATTAGCCTACAGCACACAACTGTGGATGTTTTTGACGCATCAATATTGCTTTTAATAGGATATGACCCTCTTATTTTTTTAATAGTGGTCATTAATTTATGACATAGGCTAGGGTTTGTCCAAAAGTGCACCAATAGGGTCCGTTTGAACCCGCAATCCAGAGTGGTCAATAAAAGGAGCTTCTTGTTACTGCATCCCAGAGTGACACACACACACACAGAGAGAGAGAGAGAGAGAGAGAGAGAGACGGTCTGTACAAAGAAAGCAGTCACTGATGCGGCTTATACCCCAGGCTTTAATTAACCTGGTTAGGTGTGCTTGCTGAGCATTATGATGAAAGAACGTCTCCGTGTTTCTTTGAGGTCGCCATAACACCGGGTCTTGTGTCATTTTCTCATTGATCGGCGGTTCGAGCTTTGCTCGGTCCTATTCATCCGCCTTTGCAGTGTGAGTGAGATGCTGCTGTAGACGCACAGAGAAGCTTCTTCTTCGTCGTCATTTTAATTTACTTCAACCTGAGTGCGACCGGAGGAGCCCTAGATCCGCAGTAGATCCGCCATCATCTTTAAGGAATAAGTCTCCTTATATGCTCTCTCTCTCTCTCTCTCTCTCCCCCCCCTCCCTCCCCGCTCGCTCGCTCCTTTTCACGTGCAGACCCGTTTATTTCGTTCAGCTTCTCTATGAAGCCATTGCGCGCACCGCAAGCGCGCACTGCTGTTCATTCGTCTGGACGCTTTAGTTGGTTGTGCATGTAATTTCTCTCTTTTTTTATTCCCGGAACTGTTCGGTTTTTTAGAAGAAAGAAAAGGAGAAAATGGCACGATTGAGTGCGGTTCCTCTTTTCTTCTGGCTTTTGGGCAGATCTCTGGCCGGATTTCCAAACCAGATAAATATAGGTGAGTCCACTTGCTTTGGTTAGATGGTGCCGTGAGAGCTGCCTCTTATCAACCGGTTTTTTTTTTTTTTCTTAGAGGGAATGCATGGATCTAAATGTTGCACAAGTGACGAAACTCTTGAAAAATGGGGTTTCAAAAATGGGAAACAATATCAATGCGTTTTTAATTATGTGGCACGGAATTCAGTCTATACTTATGTGAGATTAAATTCGGGTTTAAATGCTATAATTAAAAAAAATGGAAACAGCACAGAGCACAAATACTCAATGCTGAATTAAAACATGTAGTGTTTGTTTAATGCTTAGAATATTGCTGAATTTAGTGGCTGCATAGTAACATGGATACAAATCCAGTTGAATTTGCATTTGCAGAATGGCACATTCTGAATAAAAGTCTGTGACAGGACATATTAAGGCTGACATTTTAAAATAGGCTAATTCTGGAAATGCTGAACTACTGATGCAAAGCCTTTTCACATGTATTAAATGCAACACTTTTGTAGAATGCTTTAAAGTGCCCTTATTTCATGTCATGCTCAGGTTTTGGTGATGTGTTATAGACATTGCATAGATGTTTTAAATTTCTGCACCATTCTTAAAGGTGGGCTCTTCATGCGCTCAACGGTGCAAGAGCACAGTGCGTTCAGATTTGCTGTACAGCTCTACAACACCAATCAGAACATGAGTGAGAAGCCATTCCATCTGAATTACAATGTGGATAACCTGGAGTCCTCCAACAGCTTCTCCGTCACTCATGCCTGTAAGTACTCTGCAGTTTCACAAGCCACAAACAGCAAAGAAATTCAGGTACAGTACAAACCACACAAGTAGCCTACAACTTGATCTCATCCAACATTTATAGCTTGTCAGTCCACAGGAGTAATCTTGTGAAAAATGTTGTCCTTTGTAATTAATTAATTAATTAATTAATTAATTAATTAATTAATTAATTAATTGAGGGCATATCTAATGTTATAACTGTTAAATTTCTGTAAATCACCATACAGGTTATGTCATTTAATCACTATCATTTAATCACTGTCATTAATCACTGTCATGTTGCATTTGTCATATATACGTGACCAGAATTTGGATTCATAACATGAATATTTCATCTGATTTTACTCATAAATAGAATGAATGTGCATCCTGATAGAACAGTGTTCACTTTTTTAAAAAACGACTGTACCTTTATGAACACCTTGTACTGAAGTGTTAATTCCACCCTAGTTGGTTACGATGTTTTCATTCACTGTTAGACTAGGCAGGTGGAACTGATTTTGCATTAGAAAAAGAGCAAGAATTGTTAGTTATTTTAAATTACTCTGAGCCTTGCTATAAAGGAGCTCTTTTTCATAAGTAACTGTCCAATTTTGAGCAGTAATTACACTATCAGTCACTTATTTCCAATATTTTGGCTTAACACGCTCACCAAACACACAGAACACCTGTGAGGAGAATGCTATTTTGCATCTCAGACGTGCCTTAGTGTGTAATCCCATAAGCCTTGTATAAGTCCAATTTCTGGTTGTTAGTAGAGTAATGCAAAGTCTACTCACATTCCTGTTTTTTTTTTTTGTTTTTTTTGGTTTTTACTTAACACTGACATCCTCTTTCATTTGGCTTTTCAATACATACAGTACAAAGGTATAATAATTGACTTAACTAATATTTCCATTTCCTTGCACCTCAAAGATTGTTCTTTTTTATTACTCTATATGCATAATAGATGACCAGATTTTTTTTTATTATTTTTATTCCATTCTGATGATGTGGTGATGATATCCCTTTATAACAGTGCTTTTCATTTTCCATGCTTGTCCATTCAGATTTGCAAGTAAAAGTATTTTGCAGTGAGAGGATGAATAGTCAGCTGTGGAAAAGTTTTGTGGGCATAGCATTGGTATTTCAGACACAAAATCTCTTTGAATTCAAAACAAGTTCCCTTGGCAACACGGAATAACTGAATCAGTGCCGAGGTTCCTGATAGTTGCTGAAAAGATTACATGTCTGATTATGCAAGCAAGGTTTACAAGGATTGTTTAGGAAAAAAATATGAAAATCATGCTCTCATTTTTAAACATACTGTATCTCCAGTAAAATAAAACGAAGAATAATCAGTTCCATCATGATAAACACATTCAGTATGCAAATCAAATATTACTGTATTTTAGTGTTCTTGTTAATAATTATTAAGTAAGCATTAAAACACAACAAGATGTGCGGTTACAGGAAAATAATCCACAATATAATGATGTGATGTTATATGCAATGTTCCTGAGGGTTATCACTTGGATTATAGCAGCTATAAACAGTCATTCCCTGAACAGCATTTCTTTTATTCTCTTTTGAAATTAATGAGGAAAAAAAGCAGCTTGTTGTGTTGCCAAAAAAATGGAAAGTACAAACTCCTCTGTCCAGAAAGCTTCACCATATCAATGAGTATACATTTTCTTTGTTAAATAAAAACATATTTTTAAAAATCTGTTTATTACTAGCCTTAGATTATGTGGAACATCCACCATACAGGTCCCTGCAAATAAGACATTTCTACAGAAATTCAATTTCTTACAGAAACTGAATCAACACCATGTGACCAATCAAATTCAGGAATTCAACAATGCTATACAGTCCCCTCTGAAAGCACTGGAATGCAAGGACAATGCTTTTTTTTCTACACTGAAAATATTGAGATAAAAAGATTAAAATGTGATAATAGATCAGAATTTCTATGGTCATTTCCTGATATGTATGTAAATATCATCTAGATATGTTATGTTATAGACTTAGAATATGGCAGCTTTTGTTTGAACCCACGCATTTTTCAAATTATCAAAAATATTGGAATTTGTGAACAACAAGTGTTTCTTGTTGACCAGGTGTGCTCTGTTAGACTGATTGCTTAAACAGTGAATAACTCTGAAATTCCACTCTTAGTTTGAGCCCTGGGTTTCAACTGTGAAAACTACATTTGTTGTTCAAAAGGATAAACCAGCTCCTGAGTGGTGCAACAAAAAAGTGTTTGCCCTATCATTCAGAAAGCACTAGTTCAAATTCTGATGATGCCACAGCCCGGCACTCAAGAGAGCAAAATTGGTCTGTGCTCTTAAGAAGGGAGGGGTGGCATACTCTCTCTCCTCTGTCAATTACAGCAATGGTAGCCATTCATGGGCATCTTTGAGCTCATGCATATGGACGCCTATATGCATATGGACAGATAGCACTTTCCTCCAATTGTGTTATGCCACCCTTGATGCTGCATGAGCAGTAGTTTGGAAAGACATGGACAGCTGGCATCATGTGCCTCATAGGAAGCACATGATAGCCTTCACCCTCCCTGGTTGGTAGCTGCCGTGTGATACGGGAGATCCATCTGGCGATTGGGAATTGGCAATGGTTAATTTAGGGAGAACATCAGGGAAAAATAATAATAAAGGGGTTTAAAAACAACATGAAGACTACAGAACTAAGGGAGAAAAGCAAGCCATTTTGAATTCAAGAAAGAGGGGAAAAATCAATCAGAGCCAATTTGGAATGTCCTGAAAACAGAATGGACCATTGGTGTACTAACGGCCAGACATGGAACACGTTGGCCAAGGAAAACAACAGCAGTTGATGACAAACATTATGAGAGCTGTGAAGAAAAACTCAAAAACAACATCCAGTGACATCACCAACAACTTCCACAAAGCAGGGGTGAAGGTATCACAATTCGCCAATCAAATAAGATGTCAAGAGCAGTAATATATAGGCCATACCACAACATGCAAACCTCTTATCAGCAGTAAAAATCAGAAGGCCAGTTGGAATTCACAAAGAAATACAGAGATGAGGTGCCATGGTGGTGTAGTGGTGGTTAGCACTGCCACCTCACAGCAAGAAGGTCCTGGGTTCGAGCCCAGTGGCCAATGAAGGCCTTTCTGTGTGGAGTTTGCATGTTCTCCTCATGTCTGAGTGGGTTTCCTCTGGGTGCTCCGGTTTGACCCACAGTCCAAAGTCATGCAGGTTAGGCTACTTGGTGGCTCTAAATTGACCGTGAGTGTGAATGGTTGTTTGTCTCTGTGTGTCAGCCCTGCGATGACCTGCCAACTTGTCCAGGTGTACCCTGCCTCTTGCCCATAATCAAATGGGATAGGCTCCAGCTTGCCTGTGACCCTGTACAGGATAAGCGGCTACAGATAATGGATGGATGGATGGATGGATGGATGGATAGTTAACCTAACTGCATGTCTTTGGGGGGAACCAGAACATCCAGAAGAAACCCACACAGACACAGGGAGAACATGCAAATTCCTATTGATATAGGAATATATAAAAACCTATTGATATAGACTCATTGAGCACTTTATTGCGAGTTCTACTTGTGGTCGGGTCATACTAAATACCATCCTAAAAATGGTACCTACTGCCGTCTGGCAAGGCATGCTGCAACACAGATGCAAGTGGGGAGTCAAACTCTCATGGTTACCAGAGGACAACCCCGTAACCCTAGCTGTATAATAGGTGAGAGGCCAAGAGCTACAGAAGCAGAGATCAGCACCTGCCCATGCGCCTTAAGGACCTTACTGGGACAGGAGACTGCCCGGGAAGACCAGGTCCCGGCACGGGAGGGACTCTGACTTTTTTTTGAGCACTTTATTTTAAACAACTGTCCACAATCTAATCAGTCAATTATGTGGCATCAGTGCAATGTATAAAATCCAGATGCCAGCAGTTTCAGGTAATGCTCCCACCAACCATCACCAACCAATGGGAAAAAATGTGATCTCAGTGATTTTAACTACGGCATGATTGTTGGTGCCAGACGTGCTGGTTTGAGTGGTCTGTAACTGCTGGTCTCTTGGGATTCTTATGCATAGGAATCTCAAAAGTTTACTCAGAATGGTGCAATAAACAAAAAAACATCCAGTGAGCGGTAGTTCAGGGGGTCGGAAATGCTTTGTTGATGTAATGGAGAATGGCCAGACTGCTTCAAGCTGACAGAAAGGCTACAGTAACTCAGATAACCACTCTGTACAAATGTGATGAGCAGAAAAGCATCTCAGAATGCACAAGAAAATGCTCAAAACTTGAGACAGATGGAATACCATAGCAGAAGACTACATCATGTTCCAATTCTGTCAGCCAAGAACAGAAAGCTGAGGCTGCAGGGGGTACAGGCTCACCAAGACTGGACAGTTGATGTTATGTTACGGCCGGATTCTTGCCCAAACTGATAATTGCATAATCAGTTTTTCTTTGGCTAATCAGACACAAGGTACATCACCACACTTGCCAGAGCAGTTGGGGTTAGGTGTCTTGCTCAAGGGCACTTGAGCCAGTCCTGCTGATTCAGGGAATCAAACCAGCAACATTTTGGTCCCAAAGCTGTTTCACTATTCATTTGGCCATGGCTTCCCCCTAAAGTTGAAGACCAGATAAATGTAGCCTGGTCTGATGAATCTTGATTTTTTGCTGAGGTACACAGATGGCAGGGTCAAAAAATGGTGCCAACAGCATGAATCCATAAACCGAACCTACCTTGTGGCCACATTCCAGGCTAGTAGAGGTTGTATTGTGGTGTGAGGAATGTTTTCTTGCTATATTTTGGACTCATTAATACCAATCAATTATTACTTGAATGCAACAGTGTATTTGAGTATTGTTACTGACCATATGAATCCCTTCATAGCTACAATTTACCCATGTTCTAACATCTACTTCCAACATGATCAGGCACATATGATAATCACAAAGCAAAAGTCGTCTCAAACTGGTTTCATGAACATGACAATCAGTTTAATGTTCTTCAGTGGCCTTCCCAACAGCCTTCACTGGATCTGAATTCAATAGATCACCTTTGGCATATGGTAGAATGGGAGATTTGCAGCATAAAAGTGCAACTGAAAGATCTGCAAGAACTGCATCATGAAATCATATCAACATGGACCACAATCTCAAAGGAATGTTTCTAGTATCTTGTGGAATCCATGCCATGATTAGTGTTGTCAGTATTAGTGGTTAGAGAAGCAGCTTTGGGACCAAAAGGTCACCGGTTCATTCCCTGGACCAGCAGGAATGGCTGAAGCGCCCTTGAACAAGGCATCTAACCCGCAATTGCTCTCCAGGCTGTTCTGGGTATGTTGTACGTCGCTATGGATAAGCGTGTCTGCTAAATGCCATTAATGTAATGTAATGTCTTCCTAATAAAGTGTTCAGTGAGTGCATATAGTCCAGAATAGAAATTTCTCCTATCCCCCACCCCCATTAACCTGTGAAAAGCAGGAGAATAACCAAATGCTGATCCATCACTGATGTTGCTGGGAAACTCACTAAAAAAAGTAGTTAAACTGCATTAGCAGTCCTGATTAAAACTGCAGGTACCATATATGAAGTTAAACGTCAGTATAGTTTTACTACCATGATATGTTACAAGTCCCAGAATAACATTAATTTGTCTACAGATGGAGAGCTGTGGATATCATGGGCACATGTCCCTTTGACCCCAATATCTGTCATCCCCTTTCTGAAAAGGGTCTTTTCAGGACTGTACTTCTTCTTTTTCTGGCTGTTCCCATTAGGGGTCGCCACAGCAAATAATGTCCCTCCATCTCCTCCTGTCCCCCATATCTTCTTCTGTCACACCAACTGTCCTCATACCCTCCTTCACCACATCCATAAAGCTCATCTTTGGCCTTCCTTATTTCCTTCTACCTGGCAACTCCATCTCCAGCATTTTTTCTCCCAATATACCCTGGATCTTTCGACTGTATGTGTCCAAACCATCTCAATCTCTCCTCTTTAACTTTGTTTCCAAGCTGTCCTACCTCTAGGTTGAGGGGCTTTGACAAAACAAGCCAATGAGAACCTTGCTGTGAGGGTTTGAAGATGTTTCACCAGCTGCCTGTATTTCCTTCTGAAACAGTTTAACCTCTTTTTCTTCTTCAGTGTACTCATGAAGCACTCTCCACATAGCACAGACCTTCTTGCAGCTTGCTCTTGACATTATTGTGTGTCTCTCCTTTACAGACAGTGCTTGCTCTGCCTGTTGAGATTTATTGCAGCCTTCATGGGGTGGTGGTGGTTGGAAGGTTATGGCAGCACTACACAAAATTATAAAGCATTGGACCATCCTGCACCTGCTAAATTAGGGCACACAATAAGCTGGAGTTTGTAAATCTAGAACTTTAGAGATAGGGTAGAGGAAGATTTACACTATAGTGCTATTCAAGATTAATGACACTGACCTCAAGAATAGAGTGAGAGTTCTAAACTTTCATTTGGAGATAGCAAAGTTTACAATCTTCCACAAATCAAACACATAACCCAAATCAACCAACAAAGCCATAAAAACCCAAAAGTGAAGATCATTTACATGACAGGCATTTAGCAGACGCTGTTATCCAGAGTGATGTACAACAGGACCCTGAAATACCCACAGCAGGTGGGGGTTAGGTGCCTTGCTCAAGGGCACTTCAGCCATTCCTGCTAGTCCCGGGAATCAAACTAGCAACCTCTACATCAAAATCTAGTCAATTGTTCCTTGGCCCATAGCTCACCTTTCCTCCAAATTTCATCCAAATCTGTTCACTACTTTTTGAGTTACGTTGGGAACAAACAAACAGAGGTGAAAACATAACCTCCTCCAACAAAGCCGGCGGAGGTAACAGAGACATAAAAATGAAATCTACTCAGTCATTTCTACAAACCGCCACATTCTGAATTCCTACAGAATCATGGGCAACAGAACAACATCTCGTGTGCACGATCATGTGTACTGCTTTTGGTATGTTTTTTGTGTGGAAAAATTGAAATGTACCTTTTTACATGTCAACTCTGTGAAAGTGATTACATCTGCTTGATTAACTGTGGTAAGTAGTCAGTATGATGAAACAAAGTGGCAGTCCACTCCCTTCATGACCGCACATGACCCTGGGCAATAACAGGTTGATACCAATGGACATGGCAAGCCAAAAAGTCCAAAATTTGTCATCTATGTGACGTCAACTATGTGACATCTAATTGAAGGTAGATTTAGCTTTGCCAGTGCTGCTGGATCCTGCAGTGCAGGCTACAATTCCATCAACAATGTATACTGATGAAGCCAAATTCTATACAACAAGCCATTTGATTCTGACTTTAAAGGAGGGGGTGCACAAAAAATAAATAGTAGCTGGTCTATCTGTCACAAAGTTGACATCTCACAAAATTATATATATGATTAGTGTTGTAAGGGCGGCACAGTAGTGTAGTGGTTAGCGCTGTCGCCTCACAGCAAGAAGGTCCGGGTTCGAGCCCCGTGGCCGGCGAGGGCCTTTCT
>JANZLB010000027.1:18419549-18424804 GCA_026167865.1 Notarius quadriscutis
GGTGGTGAGTTGATATCTCTGCACAATCGCACTGTTTATGAAGTTTCCCTCTGCTCCTGAGTCTATGAATGCAGAAAGCACATAGGTCGAGTCTGGTAGCTTTAAGAACACTGGCACTTTGGAAAGATTGTGAGTTGTGAGCCGTTTCTGGACTCACTGGTTTAGTAGGGCTGGTAGCCTTGCTTGGCTGATGGTCCTCAGGGGGTTGAGTAGGGCACTTCAAAATCAGATGATTGACCTAACTGCAGTAAAAGCAGAGGCCCTCAGGTCTTCTCTCCCTCTCTGACCGTTGCAGTTGTGTACATGAGACCTCCATAGGAGTTATGGGGTTTGTGTCGGGAGAGGGAGAAAGAGGTAGTTGTAATGAGGGTCGCTTTCAGATGAGGTGATCTAGATGGATGGCCAGGTCAATGAGACAGTCCAGAGAGAGATGTTCATCATGGCATGCCAGCTCACTGAGCACCTCTGTGTAACGTGGCTGTAACAAACCAGATGCTCGTGGATTATGAATGAACCCAAGGTTTTAATGAGCACAATGGAAAAAGACAATGTACAAAAGCCAGGCCAGGTCAATATCGAGAGATCAAAAACAGTAACGAGGGCTAGATAAATTGTGGTCAGGAAACAGGCAATAATCCAAGAACCGGGAATCAGAAAAACACAGGCAATCTAAACACAAGGGCTAGGCAAATTGTAATTGGAAAACAGGTGAGGATTGAGAAACCAGGAAGCAAGAGAAATGAGTAAACAAACACAAGGGCTAGGTGAAATAGGAAAAAATGGAAGGCAAAAAGTGTCATACACAAGAATACAATCAGAATAATAATGCTCAGTAGGCTCACGAAATGTAGAGGCAATACTGTGCGATGAACAAAACAAGCAAAGGGGTATAAATACAAACAAAAACAAAAAGCTTCAGGTGATGGTGATTAGAATTCGGGGGAGCCACTCCTAGGAAGTGGCTCCGGGTTGGCTGACGGAGTGCACATGGTAGTGACTGGTGTGTGAGGGGAATTGTGGGAAGTGGAGTCCTGAGTGTTGGGTGAGCCTGGGAGCATGACAGTACACCCCCCAAAGAGTCCAAGGAGGCTGAAGGACGAGGACGACCACGACGACCGCCACCCACACTGCCAGGAACATTCTCTGAGCAAGCCATCAGAACTGCCACAGTGCTGGACAGAGGGCTGTCGCTGCAGACGACCTCTGGAACTACTGCTGCACAGACTGCCAGCAGGGCTGGACACACAGTGCCTGGGACAGCCCCTAGGCAGAGGCTTGGGCTTCTCTGGATGACACTGATGGAACTCCTCCACCAACCCCGGATCCAGGATATCTCGTGTGGGGGACCCAGCTATGCTCCTCGGGCCCATAGCCCTCCCAGTCCATAAGGTACTGCAGAGTCCCTCCTCAACTTCTGGAGTCCAGCAACTGGCAGACAGCATACACCGGGGTACTTTCTACGTACACCGGAGGTGGGGGCGCAACATCGGGGGTGGCCTTGTCCAATGGACCTGAGACAACAGGTTTCAAGAAAGATACATGAAATGAGTTAGAAACACAGTAATGCACAGGCAGATCCAACACAGCCTCTTGTGTTGGTGAAGGATGTTCTCGATCCACTGGTGGGTCTGTTCCCAGACCTGCTCACTCCGTTGCATCCAACTGTCAATAGCTGGGTTGTCAGAGGGCATGGCAGACCATGGCATTAAGGGGGGTTGGTAACCCAGCATACATTGAAAGAGTGCGAGACCAGTAGCAGAGCTAATTAACGAGTTTTGGGCCATTTCTGCCCATGGCAAATAGTTTGACCAGACGGCTTAATTATCCTGACAGTATATTCTCAAAAACTTTCCCAGTTCTTGGTTGACCCTTTCACATTGACTATTAGACTGGGGGTGATAACCAGAGGTGAGACTGACATTAACTCCCAGTCTCTCAAAGAATGCTGACCACACATGAGAGGTGAATTGAGGCCCTCGGTCAGATACTATATCCTCTGGAATACCAATCATATGGAACACATAGTTAAAAAGGGCTTCAGCTGTCTGAAAGGTGGTAGGTAGGCCAACGAAGGGAATAAATCTAAAACCTCATGAGAACCTATCAACAATGGTCAGAATGACCATGTAGTTCTGTGAGGGGGGCAGGTCAGTAACAAAGTCTATCGCTATATATGACCATGGATGAGAAGGGTCAGGCAAGGACATGAATTTACTGGCAGAGAGACTTTTGGGTGTTTTGTACTTTGAACAGGTGGTGCACTAGGAGACAAGCCTATGGATATCTGCCAGCATATTTTCCTACCAATATCTGCCAGACAATAACTGATGCATATGTGTCTCTCGCAGATGGCCAGAAGTCAAAGAGGAGTGGGCCCACATAATTAATTTGTCCCTACATTGAGTGGGTACATACTTCCTTCCTACGGGGCAAGATTCAGGGGCAGGAGTGACAGATAGCTTTTGGTCGATCTTTTCGTCTATTTCCCATCTAATGGGGGTGACCACAACTGACGGGACTATCTCAGGGGAGGACTCGGGACTGGGATATATATGAGAAAGGGCATCTGCTTTGGTATTACGGGAGCTGGAATGATAAGAAATGGAAAAATTAAAACGATAAAAGAATAGGGACTACTGAGCCTGACGGGGGTTGAGCCGTTTAGCTGACCATAAATATTCAAGGTTTTTATGATCCATTAGCATGAGGAAGGGATGTGTGGCTCCCTCTAGCCAATGGCACCATTCTTTGAAAGCTAGTTTCATGGCCAGCAATTCCCTATCTTCTACACCATAATTATGTTTGGCAGGGTTCAGCTTATGGGAGTAGAAGGCTATCGGATGTAATTTACAGGGGTCACCTACGCGCTGAGACAGCACAGCACCAGTGCCTACCTCAAAGGCATCCACCTCCACTATGAAAGGCTGAGTGGGATCAGGATGCTTCAGAAGAAGTGAAGAGGTGGCAGAGGCAGAGGTGAAGGCTACCTTGAGGGATTAGAATGCTTCCTGTGCCCAGGGATCCCACAAGAGTTTTTTGGCATTTCCTTTTAATAAGGTGGTAAGAAAAGCTGCTAGACTATTGAAATTACGAATGAAACGATGGTAGAAATGAGCAAACCCCCAAAAAATCGCTGGAGTTCCTTTATGGAAGTAGGGATGGGCCAATTAGTTACGGTTTCTACTTTCTTATTGTCCATAACAACACCCTCTGGACTGATGACATAGCCTAGGAAAGAAGTAGAAGGGAGATGAAATTCACACTTCTCTCCTTTAACATACAGCTGGTTCTCAAGCAGATGTGTAAGGACAGAACGAACATGATGAATATGAGTTTCGAGATTAGGGGAATAAATCAAGATGTCGTCGATGTAGGCAATAACATACTTGCCAAGCATATCCCTCAGGACATCATTTATAAATGCTTGAAATATGGACGGGGCATTACGCAAATTGAAGGGCATTACTAAATACTCATAGTGCCCCCTGGTGGTAAGAAATGCAGATTTCCATTCGTGACCTTCCTTTATACAGACTAAATTGTATGCACTTCTTAAGTCAAGTTTTGTAAATATAGATGCTCCACAAGGTTGTTCTAGCGCTACGGGGACTAAAGGTAGCAGGTAAGAATAGGGTTTAGTGATCTGATTTAAGCCATGATAATCAATGCAGGGCCTAAGTCCCCCATCTTTCTTGTTGACGAAAAAGAACCCTGTAGCTGCGGGAGAAGTAGAAGGATGGATGAAACCCTGTTCTAAAGCCTCCTGAACATACTCCTCCATAGCTCTCTCCTCTGCCTGAGTGAGTGGATAAATCCTAGAATTAGGTGGAATAGCATCATCTAGTAACTCAATGGAACAGTCATATTCTCTGTGAGGGGGACATTTGGTAGCACTTTTCTTGCTAAATACTTCTAACAGGTCACTGTATTTGGGAGGAATGGAAACTACAACATTGGCATTGGGGTTTTCTATAGTCTTTGACGATACCTTAACTGTGGGAAGTGCTAGACAGTGGTCATAACAATAACTGGACCATGAGAGTATTTCTTTATTGGACCAAGATATGACGGGGTTATGTTTTCTCAGCCAGGGCAAACCTAAAATAATAGCATACTCACAAGAATTCAATACAAAAAAATGAATCTCTTCTGAATGTAAAGCACTGACAGTCATATTAATGGGTTTCATAACCCAGTTAACAAGGCCTTCTCCCACAGGGTCCCCATTGACAACGGTCAATTTCAGCAGCGTTTCCAGTGGCTCCACAGGAATCTGGAGTTGCTCCACCAGCTCGGCGTGAATAAAGTCTCCTTCAGCTCCAGAGTCAATTAGTGCTGAGAACACAAAGACAGACTGAGGGCAGTTAACTGTCATGGGTAGGAGAAAGGACTTGGAGACCAACCCCTTAGTGGGTGTACTCACCACATTAGCATGTGGAGTAGGCTCCACATGCTTTCCTGGGGTTGGCGCCAAAGTTCTGTGTGGATGGATTTGACAGTCATATAGAATAGAATAGCCCATCATGGAGATGTCATTGCTTTTCCTCCGCAGACAAATGGAGTGAGTTACATGGCATGGGTTCTAGGGATTCTGGATCCTCATGAGTCCAGGTTGTAGGTGATTTACAAAGACCTCTCCCGTGCTTCAGTTGGTCTAGGTGAATGGCTAATGAGATCAGCTTCTCTAGAAAAAGACCGTCATCCTTACGAGCCATTTCCACTAGGATGTCGGAGTTCAGTCCGTTGCAAACTGTCACTACTAATGTTGGCTCATTCCAACCACTCCCAGCCACAAGAGTGTGAAATTCCAAAGCGAAATCAGAAATTGAACGATTACCCCGACGTAGTCGGGTGAGTAATTCCCCTTGAGAGCGGCCCTCATTGGCGTGATTGAAGACTGCTTTAAATTCTTTAACGAAGTGGTCGTAAGTGTCGGATTGGACAATGGGCCAAACTGCAGTAGCCCAATCTAAGGCCTTGCCCGTAAGGCGAGAAATCACAAAAGAAATACGAGCCTTGTCAGTGCTCGGAGGGGAATTCACGAAAAATATTGAACATTGTAACAAAAATCCTTTACACTGATTAGGTAAGCCATCAAATTTATCTGGTTTATTGACAACAAACGAATTGGTAACAACCGTGGGGGGAGCAGCTTGATTGGTAACCATAGGCGAGTCAGAGGAGCTGAGTTGTTGGAGTTGGGTGGTGATTTCTCTCATGCTTTCAACAATCTGCACCAACTGTTTTTGCTGCTC
>JANZLB010000027.1:18455816-18473331 GCA_026167865.1 Notarius quadriscutis
CTGTGATGACCTGGCGACTTGTCCAGGGTGTACCCCGCCTTTCGCCCGTAGTCAGCTGGGATAGGCTCCAGCTTGCGTCCGACCCTGTAGAACAGGATAAAGCGGCTAGAGATAATGAGATGAGATGAGATGTTCTCATCATGTGGCTTTCTCTCATGTGGCTTTCTGCTCTACCATGTGGGACTATTAAGCAGCTTTTGCACAAAAATAATGGCTGGAGATTTGGGCTGAACACCTTCAGCATGCCTTCTTTGCACTTCTTGATTTTTGGATGCATGATTTAAAATACAATATCAAGTAAATAGAAAAAAGAGGGATCTGTTGGAAATGTTCTGCTTATGTAAGAATCTGTGGTGAGGTTCTTTGTAGATTAGTAGCTTGTTGTTTTTTTTGTCTGACACTGACTTCTGTGGTATATCAGCTTCAGACTGAAATTATATTTATCTGCATAAGAACTTAATGTTCCTATAGAACATTAAGTTCCTATGCAGAGAAATATTTGAATAGATTCAAATCTTTATGGTTTAGCCGGAGACATGCTTGTGCCTTTTATTGCATGTATATTCCCACTGGCAGGCACAAGTGGCTTAACAAGAAAGTATCCTTTGGGAACCTTGCATCTCCTTCCATTACTAATATGACCTATGTTTTTTTTTTTTACTCATATAGTCTCCCCTCTCTTTACTTACAGTTCTCTCTCTCTCTCTCTCTCTCTCTCTCTCTCTCTCTCTCTCTCTCTTTATCATAATGTGTCAGCTTTTTGTACACCCACATCCTCTGTCTTTCCAAACAGCCCACTGATATTGTTTCTCTGGAGATGTCCCCTGTCTCGCTATTGCAAGTTCATAAGCATTTGCTTGGGTTTAGTGGGCATAACTTTTCTCATGACTTCATTCTTACAAAATCTCTCTTGCTTGTGGGATTTCTTATGGTTTTTTAATGAGATCAAGTTGCCACAGCAGATCTAACGGGCTCCATGTTGAGAAATCAGCACTGAGGTATTTACGCACATGCAGCTCTGGTAGATGATAATGCATAGCAGTGACCAAATAAGACAGGAACAGCCCCCCTTGGCTCTGACCAGATGCCCACCGACAACCATTTAGCTTCTCAATTGTGACACATTCAGTTGCGTTTTGGCTCCAAGGGCCATTCCCAGAAGTAGTATCTCCAGTCCAACAGCAGTATGAGACCTAAGAAATGCCAAGCTGCCTTCAGATATACAGGCTCCTTGATGAAGAGCTGGCATGCCTTAGTCTGTGATAAAGTAGGCTAGCACTCCCCCGCTCTCCTCCCACATTATACATTCTTGGTGAGGGCTCCTGGAAGATGAAATAGGAAAGTGGATTTCTTGTGCATTAAAAAAGAGAGAAAGAGAGAGATAGACTGTGTGTGAGAGAGAAGCTGAGAGGAGGAGTGTGTTCTTTAAAAAAGCAAAAAAAAAAATTGGCTTGAGGGTTAAAGCGCCCACACTCTCCCACCCATACCCTATTTGGTTGTTCTGCAGAAAATATCAGAAATAGATCTCAGTTCATTTGAAATTTCATGCCCATAATCAAACAATGCACTTTTTGTTTCTCTGACCAGGTTCTTTTGCTACCAGCTATGAATTCTGGTATATCATCAAATGATCAGAGCTGCTATGAATACCTCCCTATACCATTAGATATCTTAAAAGATCTTCCAAAGAGCATACCGGGACCTTGAAGTATCATTATTATTATGAAATATATACTGTATATTACTCATGGAAAGGTGATATCTTCAAAAGGTAATAAAGATGTCGCAATATAACCTTCCTTGATTCAACACAGACAGCAGTGATTCACAGAAGGCTCCCAAGCTTTTCATTTAGGCCATCTGAAACCCATCCACTCACAAATAGGTTAGCTGAGGTGCTGTGGAGGAGGGTGCAATGGATGGGTACGTGGGTGCTGTGAGCGATCCAGCTCTCCAAATGCAGAATGATTGAGGGAGGGTGAGAGCATGAGAGAGCGGGGGAAGACTGAGTGGTGTTATTTCTGAGCTTGCCATTGTTTCATTCTACATAATGCTGAACCCAGCCGAAAAACACACCACCCACAGCTTGCAGCTCTCCCTTTAAAAATGGCCTCTCTTAGACTGCAGCTTGGCTACTCAGAGCCCAAATAGACTATTTGAAAATGTTCTCCTTAAATATTCCCAGAAGGTCTTACTCTGCTATGTTTCTCTGTTCTCTCCAGCTCATACTCTGGGGAGTCTGTTGTGATATGCTGAAGTTCACATGCTGGAGTGAAGCCTGCTGCTTTCTGTCCATGCCAAAATGTGTATGTTCAAGACTGTATATGTCCGGGTTATCAAGAAAGGTTTACTGATGACTGAGTGCTTCCTCCAGATCATTCATTACAGTATTCTTTGTTCGCAACCACGTGACCAAAACTGCTTGCATCATTGACTGCCACCATGTTGGAATACACACAGGGGTGGAATGGTGGAGTAGTGGTTAGCACTGTCGCCTCACAGCAAGAAGGTTCTGGGTTCAAGCCCAGCAGCCAGTGGGGGCCCTTTCTGTGTGGAGTTTGCATGTTCTTCCCATGTCTGCATGGGTTTCATCCAGGTGATCTGGTTTCCCCCAAAGACATGCAGGTTAGGCTAACTAGTGGCTCTAAATTGACCGTAGGTGTGAATAGATGTTTGTCACTTTGTGTCAGCCCTGCAATGACCTGGCAACTTGTCCAGGGTGTACCCTGCCTCTTGTCCATAGTCAGCTGGGATAGGCTCCAGCTTGCCCGCAACCCTACTCAGGATAAGTGGTTATGGATAATGGATGGATGGATGGATATACACAGTGGTAAGAGTAGAGATTGGAAGTTAAAGAGGAGTTACATTTCAAAGCTTGTAGTCATTTCTCAAAGCTATTTTAAAAACAATCATTTTGAATATTTCAAAAGATAGGTATCTAACATACTATATAACATATTTAGTTATAGGCAAGGAGGCTGCAGTATTTGAGGTAGTGGATTGACATGAATCTTGTTCAATTGACTCTGTGATCGTTTGGGAAGATTCTTCAATAATTTTGCATTTCTTTCTGTGCTCTGTAAGCCTAGAATTTTGAGCTACCACTTTAGTACCATCTTTGACTTTGTTGTGGCCTATATTTTGTGTTGGAGCCCAGTCTGGATCCTTAAAATCATAGAGATTAGCTGGTTTCCTTAATGGAAAGAAAAAGCAAAATAAAAGCAGCAGCATCAAAAATTATATACAGCTCTTTTTAAAATGAAATAATTGTAGAAGCCTTTGATTGTAGCACTTACCATTGATAAAATGTTCACTGCAGACTCATGTGGTTTTTGCTTTCTCATCGCTTAGATCAGCCCGGTTTATGTTGGACAGCCATTGACGTCTATGCTCCATGGACAACTCTCTTGTTCTTTCTCCTTGATTATTTATAATTGCTGGAATTCTAAAGAACTTACAAGTCCCCTTGTCTCAAATAGAGTTGTGCCCACATCCAATTACAGCAAAAAGAGTAGGCATAGCAAAGAAACAAAAGGAATTCTTGAGCGTAACAACCTCTCGAGCATATCTTCTATAGTAAATATGCACCGCATGAATTTGTGTATATCCTCTAACATGGCCCACTTCTGGTTCAAAGCCTCATGCATAATTAGCTATGATGTCATATGCAAATGAAGGATTTTTAAAGAAAAATGAAATGTCTCTTTAGCATTTTGGTATGCAACATGCATTATCTCCAACACTGCAGTCCGTATTGAATATGTCTCACAATTCAGTAAGAATAATTTACAGCCAAGGCAGGTATGAAAAAATTGCTTACTTATATAATTACAATGAAAGGATTAAAATGTAGAAAGTAATTTTTAATCATGAAGGCTGTATTCAAAGGTGGTGTCTAAAGTTATATAAAGAGTTATGCAAGTAAATTTGCATGCATTTCTACTTCGTCTGTGCATCTACTTCAGTATATTTTCTGTGCTCTCCATTCAGATTATGCAAATTACCTTTGTGTAGTTCATGCCACCAACATTTGCCAGGTTTTTCTAAGTAGAAGCTTCAGAGCCAGGGTTTTTAAAGCAGCATCTAGACCACCACTTTTTCAACACAATATAAACATAAACAAATCAGGGAAATGCAGAGTAAAGAAGGAAATGAGGTAACTTTTTCCTTGCTGTCAATATAATATAAAAGCAGGAGATAATTTAAAAATTAAAAATAGAAAAGGACGAATAGGATGATGTATAAATGAGACAATACAATCTAGTAGACTAGGTCCAGTAGGCTATTTTTCCAATATACTGTATTGGTCTAGGAATAATCCTAATTGTATTTAGCACATTAAACATTGTAAATTTGGCTTAATTTTTACAGTATGATTTCCACCATCATTCTTCAGCAGATTATTAAATTGCATTTGAGCCAACACATACTTTTATTTTACATTTATTTTTTTTTCTTATTGTGTGCCAACATTTAATCGATACGCATAACCTATAAAGTCAAAAGATAATAAATCACCATTCCTGGACTACCAGAATCAAGCTACTTAAAAAACAGCCTTGATATTTTTTATAGTAAACTTAAGTAGGTCTGCTCCTGTCACAGTCCAGTCCAGTCCATCCATGCCTGAGTTTGTGGGACTTCCATGCCAGCTCGAGGCTGGATCCAGGACAAGAATTCAGTCCTACCCTGCTGAAGGCCATTTTCCCTGAAGCGCCACTCCCACACCTGCTACCACTCCTCTCCCATCAGTCAGGGCCTTCTTAAGAACTGTTTGGAGCTACTCCAGTTGCCAGACTGTCTCTCGTAGACTTTCCTTGCCTTGTTACAACCCTTTGGTATTGTGTCTTCTTGATTCCCCCTACCTGAATTGTTCCTTGTTTTCTGTCTAGTTTTTGTCCCTGTTTTATCTGCTTGTTCCTTTGGATTGTGTTTTTGCTTCCTCTGCCTGGATTTCCCTTCTCTCTGTGTTCTTTGATTTTTGTTAAGATTTTTCTGTCCTGTTTTTGTCCCTGACCGTGCCTACCTGCTCCTCTGTGTTTTTGATCTCCTGGTCTGTTTTTTGACCACTGATTTTTGCCTGAGCCCTACTGTACCTCTGCTCTCTACTTCATTAAAGAAGCTTTTCTCTGTACACTGCCTGTCTTGAGTCTGCCCTTGGGTCCTCACTTCACCTCCGCTCACCATTTCTGACAGCACAGTCTGGCCAACAAGGACCCAGCAGATTTCACCCAGCTAAGAGCAGCGGTGCAGAGACAGGGAGCTCTCCTTGGAACCCACCAACAGGACATCCAGTAGCTGAATCAAAACCTTGTCACCATCTCTGACACACTCAATCTTCTTGCCACTCAGCTACAACAGCTTCAAGTAATGTCTGCTCCTACACAACCCCCTCCACCTACCACTCCTCCAGCTCCTGCTCCAGCCCTCTTCAGAGAGCCGAGACTTCCCGCCCCCCACAGCCATACGACGGAGAACCAGGTACCTGCAGATCATTTTTATCTCAATGCTCACTAACCCTTGAGCTTCAACCACTGGCCTTCCCTACAGAGTGTTCCCGAGTGGCCTACACTATCACTCTCCTCACTGGCAAAGCTAGGGAGTGGGGAACAGCTATGTGGGACACCAATGCACCATGCTGCGCCAGCTGCAAGGATTTCACAGAGGAGATGAGGCAAACCTTTGATCGCTCTCTGTCTGGCAGAGAGGCAGCAAAAGAAATCATGGGGCTGCAGCAGGGTGCCTAGTCCACTTTTGACTATGTGATTGAGTTTCACACTTTGGTGGCATCTTGTGGCTGGAATGAGAATGCCTTGTTTGACACATTTTTGAATGGGCTGTCAGACTCCATCAAGGATGAGCTGGTTTCATGAGAACTGCCACCCGATCTCCCCAGTCTTATGGACCTCGCCAGTTGTATTGACTCCCGGATCAGACAGTGGGTGAAAGAGAGAACTCTGACTAGTCTTGCTCCCCCTCAGCCTCCCATCCCTTCTGCTGAGCCAATGCAGGTAGACTGAGTCCGCATCTCACCTGAGGAACGACAGCGCCATCGGGATATGATGGCATGTTTTTATTGTGGACAGCTGGGGCATCTCTGCCAATCTTGCCCTTTAAAAGGAAGAGCACACCAGTGAGTTTAGGGGCCCTGGTGGGCAATATCCAGAATCAGCCCCCTACCAATCGACCACTACTCCCAGTGGTCATTATCCATGGCAATCAGCCCTACGACCTACAGGCACTCATTGATTCAGGGGCTGACAGAAACCTGATCTGCTCGACTACCGCTGAGCACCTGGGGATTCCACTACTGGCTCTGAACCCATCCATCACTGTCCTGACCCTTAATGGTACTGGTCTGACCACCATCACCCATAGAACCGCCCCGGTCACCTTAAGAATTTCTGGCAACCACTCTGAATCCATCCAGTTTTTTTTTTGTTTGTTTTTTGTCATGAGTAATTCCCATGTGCCCACAGTTCTTGGTCTGCCCTGGCTAAATCTACATAACCTCCATGTCAACTGGACAAACAACTTCATTTTAAGATGGAGTCAATTCTGTTTATCATCATGCCTGAGACTTGCCCTGCCTCACGCTGAGCTGCTCCAGCCCACCATTGGTGAATATCCTGACCTCTCTAATTTGCCTCCCAAGTATAATGACTTAAAACCTGTGTTTAGCAAGTCTCAAGCTGTTTCCCTTCCTCCCCATAGGCCCTCTGACTGTGGAATTGACCTTCTCCCTGGTACTGCACCACCTAAGGGGCGACTTTACTCTCTTCTTCTGAAAGGCAAGCCATGGATAAATACATCAAGTACTTAGCAGCTGGAATTATTCGTCCCTCCTCTTCTCCTGCAGGGGCAGGATTATTTTTTGTGGAGAAGAAGGACAAATCCTTGTGCCCTTGCATTGATTACCGTGGGCTAAATGACATCACCATCAAGAACTGTTACCCCCTACCTCTCATGTCTACAGCATTTGAGTTACTCCAGGGAGCCCAGATTTTCATGAAACTAGACCTGTGTAATGCTTACCACCTCATAAGGATCAGGGAAGGGGACGAAGGGAAGACAGCGTTTAACACCCCCACGGGCCACTATGAATATCTCATGGTTCCGTTCGGCCTGACTACTGCTCCTGCGGTTTTCCAGGCCCTCATTAATGATGTCCTGAGGGACTACCTTAACATTTTTGTTTATCTGGATGATATATTGCTTTTTTTCCCCGCTCCCTTGATGAACACCACATCCACGTCAGGCAGATCCTTCAGCAACTCCTGGAAAATAAATTCTTTTTTAAGGCTGAGAAATGTGAGTTCCATAGAAGTTCTGTCTCCTTCCTGGGTTTCATTATCTCCCTCGCACAGATTCAGATGGACCCCCTGAACCTCAAGGCAATTGCTGACTGGCCCACCCTGTCCTCTCGGCAAGAACTCCAGCGGTTTCTTGGGTTTGCGAATTTCTACAGGTGATTCATCAGGAACTTTAGTATGGTGACTGGGCCCCTCACAGCTCTAACTTCCTCCAAGGTTCCTTTCAGTTTGGAGGAAGGGACCAAGAAAGCGTTCTCTGAGCTCAAACGAAGGTTCACGTCAGCACCGATACTCACCATTCCAGATCCATCCTGGCAGTTTGTGGTTGAGGTCAACACTTTGGAGTCAGGGGTCAGAGCCATATTGTCCCAAAGATCGGCTAGTGACAACAAGCTTCATCCTTGCTCCTTCTTCTCTCATCAGCTTTCCCCCTCTGAGAAAAACTATGACATTGGCAATAAGAAACTGTTGGCCATTAAACTGGCCTTGGAAGAATGGAGACATTGGTTGGGGGGGTAAGACCTTCCCTTTATTGTATGGACAGATCACAAGAACCTCAAATACCTCAGGACTACCAAGCGCATCAATTCTCATCAGGCCCGATGGTCTCTCTTCTTTTCTCACTTCAAGTTCACACTTTCCTTCAGCCCAGGCTCTAAGAATGGTAAGCCTGATGCCTTGTCCAGAATGTTTTCTCCTCTCCAGGAGGAATTGACTTCCCCTTAGACCATCCTTCCTCCATGGTGCCTGATGGGGGCCACTCTGTTAGAGGTAGAAACCCTGGTCCAGAAGACCCATGAGCAGGGCCCAGTAATGCACCTCCTAACCATCTTTTTGTTCCTGTTTCTGTGCGGGCACAGGTGTTGCAGTGGGGTAACGGTTCCAGAGTGGCGTGCCACCCAGGAGCAGTCCGGACTCTGGCACTCATCTGACAATGTTTTTAGTGGCCATCTATCAAGGAGGATGTCCAGAGATTTGTGGCAGCTAGCGACATCTGCACCAGGAACAAGACTGGCAACAGACCCCCCTGCTGGCCTGCTTAGACCCCTTCCTGTTCCCCACCGGCCCTGGTCACACATAGCCCTGAATTTCATCACAGGACTCCCCAATTCAGGTGGCAATACTTGTATCCTCATTGTTGTCAACCGTTTTTCTAAAGCTGTTCATTTTATCCCTCTGCCCAAGCTTCCCACTGCCAAGGAGACTGCCGAATTGCTGATTATTCCATGTTTTCCATCTACACGGACTCCCCTCAGACATCATATCAGACTGTGGACCCCAGTTCTCTGCCCAATTCTGGAAGGCTTTCTGTAAACTCATTGGTGCTTCTTGCAGTCTGTCTTCAGGTTTTCACTCTCAGACCAATGGACAGATGGAACAGGCCAACCAGGAGCTGTAAGTGTCTCTCAGGTGCATGATGTCCAAGGATGCTGCCTCCTGGAGCAAGAACCTTCATTGGGTAGAGTATGCTCATAACTCCTTACCCACCTCTGCTACAGGTCTTCCCCCTTCCAGTGCTCTCTGTGTTACCAGCCACCACTCTTCCCCATCCAAAAAGAAGTTGCCATGCCCTCTGCCCAGATGTTTGTGTGCCTCTGCAGGAGAACATGGGCATTGACCAGGAAAAAGCTCCTGTGTTCTTTCAAGATGTTTAAAGAGCAAGCCAACAAACATCGCTTGGCAGCTCCCATCTATCAGGTGGGGCAGCGGGTAATGCTCTCCACTCGCCATTTGCCCCTCAAGATGGTCTCCCGCAAATTGGCTCACAGGTTCATAGGACCTTTCCCCGTCTCCAAGGTAACTGATCCCTGCTCTGTAAGACTGTCTCTGCCCGTAACCATGCGCCATATTCACCCTACTTTCCATGTCTCCCAAGTCAAACCCCTTGTCTCCCGTTCCCTGTCCACGCCCTCCAAACCCCCTCCTCCTCCCAGGTTCATAGATGGTGGTGAGGTCTTCACTATCAGGAGGTTGCTGAAGGTATGACTCTGAGGCAGAGGACTCCAGTACCTGATTGATTGGGAGGGGTATGGTTCTAAGGAGATGAGCTGGGTTCCTGCCAGGTTCATCATGGATCCCACCCTCATCACAGACTTCAACCAACAACACCCTGAGGCACTTTCTAAGGCACCTGGAGGCGCCCGTTGAAGAGGGGGTACTGTCACAGTCCGGTCCAGTCCATCCATGCCTTAGATTGTGGGACTTCCATGATGGCTCTAGGCCGGATCCAGGACAGGAATTCAATCCTGCCTTGCTGAAGGCCATTTCCTGAAGTGACACTCCCACACCTGCTGCCACTCCTCTCCCATCAGCCAGGGCTTTTTAAGAACTGTTTGGAGCTACTCCATTTGCCAGACTGTCTCTTATAGACTTCCCTTGCCTTGCTACAGCTCATTGTTATTGTGTCTTCTTGATTCCCCCTGCCTGAAGTTTTCCTTGTTTTTTGTCAAGTTTTCTGTCCAGTTTTTTGTCCCTGTTTTTTGCCTGCCTGTTCTTTTGTATTGTGTCCTTTGCTACCTCTGCCTAGATTTCCCTTGTCCCTGTGTTCATCAGTTTTTGTGAAGATTTTTCTGTCCTGTTTTTTGTCCCTGATTGTGTCTGCTTGCTCTTCTGAGTTTTTGACCTCCTGGCCTGTTTTTTGACTACCGATTTTTGCCTGAGCCCTACTGTACCTTTGCTTTTCTGCCATCTACTTCATTAAAGAAGTTTTCTCTTTACACTGCCTGTTTTCTAAGTCTGCTCTTGGGTCCTCACTTCACCTCAGCTCGCCATTTGTGACAGATATAGTGATGTTGATATTGATTTTGAGTACTTATAAATAAAGGACATAGGTTGTTTACATTAGCTAGAAGGAAGTCACTGTTATTGCTCTGTTTTTGTATTTTGTGGGCATGTAGTATCCAGCTGTTTTTAAATTCAGATAATTAATGTATACATGGTACCAAGCAAATATTTTTTTTTCTTCCACCAAACATTAAATGTTGACTAGTCAAAGGTGGAAACTGAATTTGAGCAGAGAATCGGAGGGACATTTGGACAACCAGTGTCCGAATTAATAACAAAATAAGATTAGTCTGAGCAGTTTATTCAAGCAAATTATTTATATTTATTGCTTGTCATAATAGTTTTACCCTAAATTTAGAAAATCTTGATTTATATGGTTGTTGCACTGTCACTGTGCTGCTTCTCACAGTCAGAAGTATACACTCACCATCTACTTTAATAAGAACACCATTCATGCAATTATGCAATCAGCCAATCATGTGGTAGAAGAGCAATGCATAAAATCCTGCAGATACAGGTCATCATGCTGATACATGCTCAGTGGTGTGGTTGTTGGTGACAAATTTGCTAGTTTGAGCATTTATTTTTGGAAACTATACTGTAAAAAATTATTTGTTGTTTTAACTTAAAGTTAGTACCCGGGCTGCCTTAAAACTGAGTTCATTGAAATTCACCTCATTGTGAAATTCACCTCATTGTGAACTTGCTATATTCATTTCAATGAACTCAAAATTTTAAGGCAGCCCGGCCCTACCTTTTTTAAGTTAAAAAATTTTTTTTTACAGTGTACTGATTTCATGGAATTTCAATACACAACACAATCTAGAGTTTGATGTGAAAAACATACAATGAGCATCAGTTCTATGGGAAAAAATACCTTATTGTTGAAAAAGGTCAAAAGAGGTTCAAAAAAAAAAGGTTCAAACTGACAGGAAGGCTATGGTAACTCAAATAATCACTCTTTACAATTGCGGTAAGCAGAAAAGCAGCTCAGAATGCACAACATGTCAAACACTGAGGTGGATGGTCTACAGCAGTAGAAGACCACATTGGATTCCTCTCCTTTCAGTCAAGGTGAGGACCCTGAAGCTACAGTGGGCACAGGCTCACCCAAGCTAGGTGATTGAAGATTGGAAAAAGACCTGGCGATGTTTTTCAAATCTTCAACTATTCAGGTTTGGCACCATCAACCAACAAAATCACTAAGCTCGCATTTTTTCCTTATTCTGTTATTTGATATGAGCATTGACTAAAGCTCTTGACCTGGTTCTGCATGATTTTTATTCTCTGCTGGTCGAAAGGCCCGAAGGGGGAATATGCCGTGGCGATGTCCGTCCATCCGTCCCAGGAAAGGGTGCTCACCTTCTGAAATCAACTCCTCTCACAATTTTTGAAGGAATTTCACGAAACTTGACAAGAGGGGATTATGTCAGTAGTACGCATATTGTAATTTCCGTTAAATTCAGTCACATTTTACCAGAGTTACAGCCCTTGATTAACAAAATTATACTTTCGACAATTTCATGAGTGTCCTCCTTCTGAAATCAACTCCTCACAATTTGTGGAGAATTTTCACCAAACTTGGCAAAAGGCTTTGTTATTATGATAGTTATACACGCATTGAAATTTCGTTTTAATTTGGGCAAATTTTACCGGAGTTATGCCCTTGATTATTAATAAACTTGTATTTTGGCAATTTCATCAAGGCATGCTTGCTTTCTGAAATCAACTTCCCTCAAAATTTTTGGAGGAATTTCATGTAATTTGGCAAAAAGTTTTTATCCCCCGCTGGCCAAAAGGCCCAAAGGGGGATTATGTCGTGGCGCTGTCTGTCCTGGGAAGGGGACTCACCTTCTGAAATCAACTTCTCTCTCAATTTTTGGAGGAATTTCATGAAACTTCGCGGGACTCTTTTATTATATGTCCAGTAATACACATAGCAATTTCGTTCAATTTAGTCGCGTTTTGCCAGAGTTATGGTATAGTTGCCAGCGAGGGATATTGTGCTCTTGGAGCACTCTTGTATTAAATGTTAGGGAACATCCAAGAAATAAGTTGGTTCCTGTTATCACTTATGTTGTAGCGTGTTTTTTTTTTTAATCTGGCCTCAGATTTTAGGGGAAAAAAATAAAACAGCATTACCCCACTAGTATCAGTTGATTTTATTTTTAATTTATTGAGGCCCAGCCAGAAATGATCATGATTAAAATCTGATTAATTGTGCAGCCTTGATCATTTAGTATCATTTATCTCCTTTCTATCCAAAACTACCTGAAAGCAGCGACCTTTTAAAAAAGTTGATGCAGTGTTAATGCTGAGAAGCTTTGCCCCAAAACCTGAACGTTATCCACATACCAGTGTGATCCCACAGTGTGTCCACAACAACCTGCTGTCTTTATCAACCTACCCACAGTCCTCAGTAAGGTCACAGTCTATTCGATACAGTCATGTTTCCATAGACTGGTACCAGCCTTGTTGCATGACAGGTGTGTGTGTGTGGGTGTGTTCACTTTACCTTTCCACTGTCTCACACTTTCCTTCCTGAGTGACCCAGAGCAGCTTCACCTCACAGAGAGCGCTGTTTTGTGCCATGTTCTGAGCTTTTTTTTTTTTTCTTTCTGTCAGCAGATGGAGGATGAGGATGCAGGGAGGAAGAGCAAGCAGCAGAACGGGGGAGTTTATGAGGACAGCAAGCACAAAAAGGTGGAGAGAACCCAAAGGTGGGTCACATGGGTCACAGGATGCCTTTATCAGTTTCTGGCTGTGATCAGCATGTTCATTAGAGTATCTGCTGTGTCTTTTAATTAGTTATGGAAAATAATTAAACACAGCAGTTTGCAAATATTAAAAAAAAAAATGGATGATTCATTCACTCCTACGAGCATGGTTTCATTGCGGTAGACTAGACCTTACTTAATGCATACGGAAGTAGAGAGAAAAGCAGAAAAATGCATGTTCTATCCTGACCTTGGATTACTGCCTGTGTGGAGTTTCACATGTTCTCCCAGTGACTACGTGGGTTTCCTGCAGGTTTTTCTGATTTGCTTACACTTCTCAAAAACATGCCTGCACACAGATTGTGTGCATGCGTGCAGCCATGGTCTGAAGGTTAGAGAAACATCCTTGGGCCCAAAGAGTTGCTGGTTCGATATCTGGGACTGGCAGGAAAAACGTGAGGGGAGTTGAGTGGATGAACAGCGCTTCCCCTCCTTCTGTATCGTGCGTGCGGGTGGCATCGGATGGGTTAAATGCAGAGGAGGAATTTCACTGTTTTTTTGTTTGTTTTTTAAATGTACATCTGACATAGGCTGCTGCTTCTTGTGTTGAGCTCGTTTCTTATTCAGGGTATATTCCCAACACACACCCCTTGTCCAGTGGTCCAAGGATAGACTCAATCACCATGACGAGGATCCTTTTGACTACTTTTGTTATACCTTCACTCCGAGGCGAGGGGGGGGTATACTGGTTTACCTTTGTCTGTCTGTATCTCCATGTTTCCGTCTGTCCGAGGCGCCCTTTTTCTCAGCCACCACAAATCATAGCCACTTGGTACCAAACTTCAGCTTGGGGTTCTATACCGTTTTCTGGTCTGTTGCATGTCGACTTCCTGTTTACCGACTGAATGTATTTACGAAACATGTATAGGGTGGATTTACAAAATTTTCGTAATCCTTTTTTCTCAGCAACTACAAATCACAGCTGCTTGATATTTGGTACCGAGCTTCAGCTTGGAGTTCTATACTGTGTGTACCGTTTTCAGGTCTGTCCCACATCGACTTCCTGTTTACCGACTGAATGTATTTACGAAACATGGGGTGGATTTTGACGCTATTTCAAGAAGCAAAACGCTATTTCAAAATGACAGTTAACCAGGATGCTGTTTGAAATCCCTGGGGAGAGACACTGCTCTTGACTTACTTGTTTCAGGGTTAATTATTTGTTGAAGTCAGCATTCATAATAAGTTTCCTATTTCTTCGATTGCCTACATTCTGATATAAGCGAGAGCGGGGAGATACGTAAGTGAGCAGTAGCTCACAATTGATCGTTCCTTTTGTCATTTATGGAATATTTTTACCAACCCCATAAAAATACCGGCTTCTAAAGTTATAGATTATTTTTCATTAAAATTATTTAAATGTGTTTTTGGAAATAAATTCCAAAATGTCAAAAATTAAACTGAGGCTGCATTCTGTGTTCAACCCAAAATTTGCATCAATAAGGCACTTACAGGAATTTCATTCTTTTAAGAATGAAACCTTTAGACAACAGTCTGGCAATCTGATTTTTAAAACATTCGGTCAATTAGATAAAGAATGCAAACGTGAGTATGTATTTATTTATTATATATTTATGCATTGTTCTGATAAACTGAATATCTTCGAACAATCTTGTTAAATATTAAACTTTGTACACGTTAAGCTCCCAGCTTATTATTCAGATATTCATCTTAAAGCACATTTGTAATACTTTTAAAATTAATAATTGGGCAGAACAAAAGTGTTCACCATATCGTCTGGATAGTCTGAGTGTGCTCTGATGCATCATTAGCAGCAGTTTGAAAGGAAGATATCTCTGAGGAAGCACGTGTTGGCCTTCACCGTCCCTAGTTAGTAGCTTTCATATGATAGGGGTGTGCTGGCTGTAATTCAAGACTGTAACTTTAGATGCGCGTGTGTGCCTGAACACCTTTCAGACAGTATTCCTACCTTGGAGTGTTAACATATGGTTGTACACGTACTCCTATGGATGTATTCATACGTGTTTTTGTTTATGCGTGCGTGTGTGTGTACCAGCCGTGGCAGCGTGCACTCTTCTGAGGGTCTGGCAGCAGAGGAAGGGGACGACGGGGAGCAAACACGCCTGGAGGCTGAGAGGAAGCTGGAGGAGCTGAAGAGGAGGAGAGACGAGACGGAGAACGAGGAGTTTGAGAGGATGAAACACAAGCAGCAGGAGGCTGAGGCTGAGCTGGAGGAGCTGAAGAGAAAGAGGGAGGAAAGGAGGAAGGTGCTGGAAGAGGAAGAGAGGCTGAAGAAGCAAGAGGAGGCTGACAGGAAGGCAAGAGAGGAGGTGTGTTAAATTAGTGTCGCACATTCCTTCCTTCCTTCCTTCCTTCCATCGGCGTCGAAGGATGTTTTTAAGATTGATTTGTGCCTGTAGTTAACGTTTTCTGAGGAGTATCTTTTCTAGAGCATTTCGATATTTGTGTTGGCCTTCGTTTCTGGCTCCGGATCAGGTTTTAGCCTGAGAATTGAACCTCTATGAAAAGGAGCACATTCTTTGTATTCTTGCACCAGCCCTCAGTGTCATTAGGGCCTCTAAAAAAATGTTTTCCATTTTTTTTTTTCTCCCTTATATAAAATGGTTAAGATAAAATTTGACCGAGCCTCTGTCGCATTACACGTATTTCCTTATTAGGATTTTCCTTTTTGAGTCTGTTCCTGTGAGAAACCTGTATAACCCTGGATAATGTATGTGACAGAGCTATAACAACTTTTTATTGTTATCACCATCACACGGACCATGCCATTTCACTCCGGAGTCCAAATTCAAACAAGCGCTTTTATAATGTGCATTACAGATTACAGCACACCATCATTTAAACGTCTGCTCTGTATGCAACAGCTCTGCTGTATTTCTCAATTACATTATGTAAATGTCCCCGTAACCTCATGCAGTCTTTAAGCTTTGAGCAGGCCTTAACCATGCCAGACTGCGTGTCCCGGTCAGCTCACCTGTTCCCTGCATTGTGGTACTAACAAGCTCCTTGTTCCTAATTAAAAAGTGGAGTAAATAAAGGACTAATTAGATACCACAAGGCCCCGCGTCTGACGGCTGAGAGCCGAGCCAAGAGCTGCCGCAGGCTGAAAAAGAGCAGCTTTATGATTCCCCAGCTGAGATGGAATTCACTGCTTCATTAGCATGCTGCTTTCTGGGGAGTCTGTTAGGTGTGCATGTGAGGGAGAGAGGGAATGGAATCGGATTTGATTTTTTTTTTTTTTTCTTGTGCAGGAGGAGAAGAGGAGGATGAAGGAGGAAATAGAGAGGAGAAGAGCGGAGGCGGCTGAACGGAGACAGAAGGTCGGAGAAGAGGTTGACGGAGAAGCCAGTAAGCCCTTTAAGTGCGTGAGCCCCCGAGGATCCTCTCTGAAGGTGAGCTCCCACTCATTCAGTTGATTTCTCTCTCTCTCTTCCCCTGTTTTTTCGCTTTTCTTTTCCTGTGTCAGTGTACTGACCGACTCGCAAGAACACACTGGCTCCACCAAGGCACACTCTGCTGTCTCTATCATTTAATGAGAGGAAGGACAGCTTATCGGCATAAAGAGGAAATTGTTTCCAAGAAAAATGTGCGTTTGTGAATGTTTTGTCTCTGGCCATTAAGGGTGGATGCATTTGCTCAAATGTAATCTGGTTAAAGGCTCTGTGGTTTGCGTGTATGTATGTGTACATATCTCTCACACACCTTTTGCATTGTGCCTCGAATATACTGTATATCCATAACAGAATAAACGTTCTTAAGATAATTAAGAAAAAACAATAGTGCTACTTGGAACCTAGCCATTCCTGACAGCTCACAGGAACCATCCTAACTGCTTATAAATTCTTATTTTTAATGTTGACACAACTCCGGAGTAGTGTTACCAGGGTTACATGACCCCTACGTTCAGTGGCCACTTTATTAGGAATATCTCTACTTTTTATCCAATCAGACAGTGATGCAGCAGCAGCTCAATGTTTATATCCTGCAGATACAAGTCAAGAGCTTCAGTTAATGCCCGCACCAAACATCAGAATGAGGGAGAAATTTTGATTTTGTTGACTTTAACCATGACATGGTTGGAAACTATTCATCTCCTGGTATTTTCATGCACAACTTTTAAATAGAATTATGAAAAATAAAAAATCCATCCAGCGAGTGGCATGTCTGCAAGCAACAATGCCTTGTTGATGCGAGATTTCAGAGGAGAATAGCCAGACTGGTTTGAGCTGACAGGAAGGCTATGCTTACTCAAATGCCTTTTTTTTTTATTATTATTATTATTATTATTATTATTATAACCATGGTGAGTAGAAAAGCACCACAGAACGCATAACATGCCAAACCTTGAAGCAGATGAGCTACAAGAGCAGAAGCTCTCATCAGGTTCCACTCCTGCCAGCCAAGAAGAAGAATATGAGGCTGCATTGGGAACATAAGGCTGGACAGTTGAAGATTGGAAAAAGACAAGATGGCATTCCCCCCCCAAAATTGCCTAGTTTCTGTGCCCGTTGCAGCCTCCGGTAACTCTTCTTGTTGTAGTCAAAGTCAAGGAAATCACATTTTTACCCATTCTTATCTTTAAAGGTAGTCTGCCTTTCAGGTTTTTCACGTGTAGGTCATAAAAAGAATTTTCCCTGACACCCAATTATTTTTGTTTAG
>JANZLB010000027.1:18492744-18505088 GCA_026167865.1 Notarius quadriscutis
GCTGGGATAGGCTCCAGCTTGCCTGCGACCCTGTAGAACAGGATAAAGCGGCTAGAGATAATGAGATGAGATGAGTTAGTTAGTCAGTCAGTGTCACGCACTCTCTCTCTCTCTGTTTTTCCTTAGGTCCATTCCAGATTTAGTCCCTCCCTTTCAGTCTGGGAACTGGCTTCGCTTGTTTGGCTGGATATAAAAACCTGCATGTCTCAAAGATGGTGCTTCTCACCTTGCTTGCGTGCTGGCTCCTCTCTGATGTTGCTTTCTTGTGTGGCCTTCTGGATATTTTTTTGTCATGCTGTTTCTTTGGCTACTTTAGTATTTTTTTTCACCGCAGTGAAAGTCACAGAGATCATATCTTTTCCCCATTCTGATGTTTGCTGTGAACATGATACAGGTCAAGAGCCAGTTAATGATTGAAGCTTGACCACAATGCATGACTTTATATGATTAGCTGATGAGATAATATCATACCTCCAGGTGTATAGGTGTTCCTAATAAAGTAGACGGCGAGTGGACTGTATACAATGATCAGCCATAACATTAAAACCACTGACAGGTGAAGTGACTAACATTGATTATCTCATTACAATGGCACCTGTTAAGGGGTGGGATATATTAGGCAGCAAGAGAAGCAGGAAAAATGGGCTGACTGAAACTTGTCAGCATTAACTTTTTCAGCAGTTAATGCGACAGTAGCTCTTCTGTGGGATTAGACCATATGGGCTAGCCTTCATGCCCCATGTGAATCAACGAGCTTTCAACACTCATGACCCTGTCGCCAGTTCACCGGTTGTCCTTTGTTGGACTACTTTTAGTAGGTACTAACCACTGCATACTGGGAACACCCCACAAGATGTGCCATTTTGGAGATGCTCAGACCCAGTCATCCATCCATCCATTATCCGTAACCGCTTATCCTGTGCAGGGTCACAGGTAAGCTGGAGCCTATCCCAGCTGACTATGGGTGAGAGACGGGGTACACCCTGGACAAGTCGTCAAATCATCGCAGGGCTGACACACAGAGACAAACTACCATTCACATTCACACCTACGGTCAATTTAGAGCCACCAATTAATCTAACCTGCATGTCTTTGGACTGTGGGGGAAACCAGAGTACCCAGAGGAAACCCACACAGACACGGGGAGAACATGCACACTCCACACAGAAAGGCCCCCGTCAGCCACTGGGCTTGAACCCAGAACCTTCTTGCTGTGAGGCGACAGTGCTAACCACTATACCACTGTGCCGCCCACTAGGGAATACCCTCAAATTAAATAACTTTCCAGCCACAGAATGGCATGATATTTTGTGAGATGTTACAGAAATAAACATATATCACAATTACCAAATTTCAGAGGAAACTAAATTTCACTGATTTTATAAAATCAAAAGGCCATCTACCTTTAATCCCTGATCTAACATGAGTATGTGTTATTAATAGACTCCAAAGCACTTCGATAATTTGGTTTGGATCAGGGCATCTGCTAAATGCTATAAATATAATAAAATAAGCAGTTAAACTTGACAATATATTCCACATTCAAAAGTACAGTAATCCATACAAAATGTATGATTTGAGGTCAATCAAGTGACAGTTTACATTAGTGTGCTTATGAGTAAATGTACACATAGGCAGGAGTAGAATATGAACTTTTTTCAGAATTTACGGGGCTTCCATGAATATTAAATTACTTGTGTAAATGCTAATGATATGTATGAACATTTTATGCCTAAATCCCTTAATATTCATCTTGAGGCCCACTGCCATTAAAACCTGAAAGTGAGATTGGCTGAAAGGAAATGTGGCATGCATTTTAATCTATAAAATAACCCTCCAATTATACACTGTGACTAACCGTGAAACCATGACAACTCAAGTCAACACAGAATAAACACACATTATTAAAATGTGACTTACTATGTCTCATGAAAAACAATGAGCTTGGACTTTGTCACAAACCTCTGACTGAGTTTTTGTGTTTGTTTGTTTTTAATTAACATTTATATCAGTTTTCTCCTAATTACATAGAAGAATGATATGAAGAGCAAAGGAATTATTTGGCATGACCTCCCTCGCAATAGTACCAGTAAACATCCATGTCTAGTCAGTCTCCAGACAGGCAATCGAACAGTATTCCCTGATACAATCTGAACAGGAGGCATTCAAAAAACAAAATGCGCTAAACCGTCAAGAACATGTAGGCTTAAGGGAGTGTCCAGATGATCAGTGGGAAAGGCAGGCTAGTACAAAAAAAGGCCTTTCAATCAGAACAGCAAGGCAGCAGGCATTCAGAGACATATTTATCGAAGTAGCATGCACTTGTTCAAAGGCTAGTCTAATAAGTCCAGAACAGCTGAAGGGAAAGAGTCAGTCGACAATTCTTCTCTTGGGAGAGAGGCTATGCCAGTGCTGGCCCCAATTACGAGTAAACTGAGGTAAAAGCACTGAGGCACTGTCAGAAATGCCTCAAGGAGTGAGCCACTGCACGGACACACGCACATACACACTCTCTCTCTCTCTCACACACACACATGCACACATGCACCCACTGCTCTCAGCCTGTCACTAATGTAGAACTGTTAGCACACACACAGAGCCAAGTGATATATCAGCATGCATGTGTACACCTCACACTAGGGATGCAGTATTGTGTCAGAGGCAAAACTTCAAAGGTGCAAGTAACACTGTAATGGACCTAAGCAAGTCATCACGAGCACAGCAGAACTGCCAACGTGGCCTCAAAATTGAAGATTCACATTTACAAAAGGTGCATGGTTAAGGTCAGAGTGGATGACTTGCTCGTTGCTTTTCTTTTCCTTTGTTTTTCCTTTTTTTTTGCAATTCAACTAATCTGTCACCTTTTACACTCACTATGAGTATTGTGTCAGCATCCTGAAATTGACTCATTTTTTAATGGGTTAGGAAGTATGGATGAGTACCTTTCTGAAGTTTAAAACAACTACAGTGAACTAGTCAACAAACCATTAAAAACTAGAGTGTCAAATTGGTGCCATTTCATACAGATGTGCATAATTGCATTCATTTGCTTCAAGTGTCTTGAGAGGATTAGAAACAGTTAATCAACCCATCACCCAATTTTTTGCTAGGGGGCAAAAGTCTACTGATGAGTGTAATGTGCCATAATTAGCTCCTCCCTCATATCCATGTCCATATCATCCATGTCAATTCACATGATTTTTAGACCAATGTCATTTGATTCCTAGGCTCACTTACATTTTAATGTGACTCTTTCATGATCGCTGAAAAAATTTTCTGTGTAAATAGTTTTGGAAATAGGTTTTGTTTTGTCCTTGTTTTTATAGCTAGATAACACTGTCACTTTCTCCCTCTCATCTTGCCCTGATTGCAGTCTGCTCTCAGTTCTCCAGAGGAGTCTACGCCATCTTTGGCTTCTATGACAAGAAGTCCATGAACACGCTGACCTCCTTCTGTGGAGCCCTCCACACTTCCTTCATTACTCCCAGTTATCCAATCGACTCTGACGTCCAGTTTGTCATCCAGATGCGCCCACCCCTAAAGGGGGCCGTCCTTAGTCTCCTGACCTATTATAGATGGGAGAAATTTGTGTACCTCTACGATACAGATAGAGGTAAGTACTTTCTCGTAACTTCTCAAAGATCTACAGAAAATAAGTGCAACCACAAGAACAGCAATTAATAGCATTAATTCTAATACTATTGTGGAACACACTGAAAGGTTGGAGAACAGCTTCACCTAATTGGAGTTGATAATGTAATATCAACAATCCCAAAGGCACATTTTCATCCCTAGTTCCTTAATAAAAGGTGGGTTCCATCTGAGGCATAAGCCTGAGCATAGGCACAGAGGCAGTTAAACATTGCTACAGTAGCTGTTGGAAAGAAATACCCAGTGACATGTGCTGACATGCACAGCCTAATACAGTGATTTTTTTTTTCCAACAATAACCTCCTCCACATGTTTCCAGTAGCTGTTCTTGACACTTGCACCGCAGTAAGGAGGGATTTTAGATTTTTACTTGCTAAAACACTATTTCAGTTCAGTTCAATTCAATATTTCTAGGATTTCTGGCATGAACAGCTCTTTTCATGAGTGCTCATGACATAACATCTCAAACTCTGACGTGCTCATTAGATATGTTCTTTAAAAAAAAATCCAGTGTTTTATTGCATCACCTGACTTTTGTTATTCTTCAGTTAACAGATTGTTAGCTTGATATTCTCCTGTAAATGTTCTTGAAACAGTTTTGAATTTATTGTTCTCTAGATGATTGAGCTGTCCAGGCAGCAAAGCAACCCTTACAATGCCCTCAGAAATGTGTTATGATTGAGGCATGGTTCATAAGAAAATATATTTCTTAAGAAGAGCAGACTCTGTCAGTATCTAGACTTTGTATGCCTTTTTGTAGCACAGTGCCTGACTCCAATTAGCCTTCTGGCAAGTTGTTAGCCCATACTTTTTAAATGTAGGCTCTGAAAGTTTAAATAGTGTATTCAGTATTGAAAAGAATAAGTGATGTTTGTGTGTCATCAGTTCAGATAGAATGTGTTTGAGGATGAGTAATGGAATATTATATGCAAGATGATTCACAAAATTTTTCTTGCAAGTTGATGTATATTTTAAGAAGAAGAGGAAGCATTTATTTGTCACATGCACATTCAAGCACAGTGAAATCCGTCCTCTGCATTTAATCCATCTGAAGCAGTGAGCACATGCATGCACACACTCATGCAAGTGAGCAATGAGCACACACACATACCCAGAGCGGTGGGCAGCTATGCTGCAGCACCCGGGCAACAGTTAGGGGTTAGGTGCCTTGCTCAAGGGCACTTCAGCCCAAGGCCACCCCATGTTTACCTAACTGCATGTCTTTGAACTGTGGGGGAAACCGGAGCACCCAGAGTAAACCCATGCAGACACAGGGAAAACATGCAAACTCCACACAGAAAGGCCTCTGTTAGCCACTGGACTCGAACCCAGAACCTTCTTGTTGTGAGGTGACAGTGCTAGCCATTATACCACCGTATATGGGATAAGTAAAGAAGCAATGAGAGCAGGGGAAGGTGATGAAAGGCGAGATAAATGTCTGGGTAAAGGAAGACATTCTGGCAAAACCATGTAATATGTACATAGATTTATAAACTCATCATCACTGGACAAAGTATACTGTATATACTTATGTTGTCACACATTCATTCATGTTCAGTAACTGCTTTATCCAGGTCAGGGTTATGATGAATCTGATGCCTATTCCAGGAACATTGGGCAGGAGACTTCTCAAGTCTGATGCCAGTCGATTCCTGGGCACCATGCACACATATTCACACTCTTATTCACATGTAGGGGAAATTTAGCATCGCCAGTCAGCTAATATGCATGTTTTTGGACAGGGATTGGAGACCAGCAAGCATGGAGGAAACCTATACAGTATGACCACAAGGAGAACATGCAAAATGAAAAATTCACTCTCAAAACCTCAAGCATTCAAAACTCTGAACTAGTTATCCTGATGCTGTGAGATGGCACACAGCATCAGTTTATAATTTAGATATAAAACAGCATCTGTCTAACATACAAAGGCTTTGTATAATTGAAAACTGTCTGTTAGCACTGTCACCGCACAGCAAGAAGGTTCTGGGTTCAAGCCCAGTGGCTGACGGGGGCCTTTCTGTGTGAAGTTTGCATGTTCTCCCCGTGTCTGCGCGAATTTCCTCCGGGTGCTCCAGTTTTCTCCAAAGACATGCAGGTTAGGCTAATTGGTGGCCCTAAATTGACTGTAGGTGTGAATGGTTGTTTGTCTCTATGCGTCAGCCCTGCGATAATCTGGCAGCTTGTCCAGGGTGTACCCTGCCTCTTGCCCATACTCAGCTGGGATAGGCTCCAGCTTGCCCGTGACCCTGCACAGGATAAGCAGTTATGGATAATGGATGGATGGATCAATAGATGACCCTACACGCAATAGTGGGACAAGTTGGAAGACGTAAGTATCATTGAAAACTGAGAGTTGCAAGTGTGTTAACATATTTGGGATGATTAAGCCTCTATAACCATGACAGAACATGTAAAGTAGGCTATGCAGGTAACTGGTTCAAGATGTCATAAGAATGTTAATGAAAAACCAGACTGGCACTAGGAGCAAATAACCAGCTCAAACCGTATTGACCATATTTCCTAGTGTCTCTCTTTTTTTTCTTTTTTCTTTTTTTGCTTTAGTGTTGCCTGGTTGTCATCATTTCAGTCTGCCTGACCTCACTAATACAGAGTTCAACAAAGTTGACCATGTTCCTAAAGACACATGAAAATCTGCTAAAGATGTCCATTTGAATTTTATAGAATAGAATTGGCTTTTCACACAGCAACAAATTGCTCATCACCATTCATTTTCAACAAAACTTAAGCAGCTGGTTGAAGCATCATGTGGAGCAGAAGGATATTTGGCAAGCTAGCTTTATCCCAATAGCGCATTGCATGTATGCCACAATTGAAAAGTTCCACTTTTCTGGTTACAACCTATGAATCAACTTGGCACTGGCTATTGCTTCCAGCTTAACCAGCAAACCAAGCTCATACCAGAGTATAAAATGAGCATATGATGTAGTATAGCTAGCACGCTTACAATGTACAACTATTAGCCTTACTGCCTCTCACACTCCATTACCAAATCATACCCATGTACCAGTTGAACATCCCATTCCAGATTCAGTCCCACTATTGCCTTTATAACTCTTCTGGGAAAAATTTTTGCTAAATCTTGAAACATAGTTGTGGGGATTTGTTCTCATTTAGCCACACAAGCATTAGTGAGGCCAGGCAGACTGAAATGATGATAAACAGGCAGCACAAAAGCAAAAGAAAATGAGACACCAGGAAATATGGTCAGCCCATTTTTTCATTAGCATTCTTATGATAGCTTGAACCAGTTACCTGCACAGCCTACTTTAAACGTTGCAGATAAAAATAACTCACAGAGCAGCTTAACTGATGGTGCTATTCCAGACTGTTTTCCATGCAAAGCCAACTGCAGGTTACACAAACCTTCTATACATATTGGACCATGTCAGGATGTCTATTTAATTTTCTGTCAAAAGTGGAAGGAATATTTTTTTGTGATCCTTCAACAGTTCTCTAACTCTTTATCCTCACAACATAGCATTTCTCTCTGGACAGTAGCAGCAAAATGTCTGTATTGTACAACCCCGATTGCAAAAAAGTTGGGACAAAGTACAAATTGTAAATGTGGTAGTGGGGGCGTGGTCAAGCATCGGTCTGTGACCGGAGGGTGGAGTCAGGGAAGGTAAGTGGCAGAATCACTGCACCTGATGTGAGTTAACCTGTGTTTGTGTGTCTTCCTAGTGACTGTGCCCTATATAAGGAGAGAGAGAGAGCAGAGGAAGGGGGCTCTCTCCCCAACTAGACGACTGATGTGTGTGCGCGCGTGCGTGTCTGTGTGGCAGGGAGATTGTGATAGCACTGAAAAGTGTAAAAATAAAGAGTTTTGGAAACTCATTTCTGGCCTGCCGTACTTCTGTGCTCCACCCACCTGCTCAAAGTTTTACAACAAGGAATTTTGTGCATTAGTTGGAACATCCTGCACGTTATGAAAAACAGAAAAAAGATTAACATTTGGGGCACACCTATCAGTATGTCAGGGCTTGGCCTGGAGGCACAAGTAAAAGAAAAAACAAGTATAACAAAAAATTAAAGAAACCAAAAAGAAAAGCAGAATTAATTGGAAATAAGGGACAAGAGATATTTTAAGGAGACGTATGACTCCCCTTTCCCACAAGTTGGCACAGTTCCCCAAGGTCTTAATGAAAAGTCTGGGGTATGCTTTGGTCAAAATTCCACAAGGATAAAGCACAACAGCCTCCTTCTTACCCTGCCTAAACAGTTCTGATCAAAATAGCTGGTTCGAGTGCCTGTTCCTTTAAGTTCCTCCTGATAAGTAGCCACAGGTCAATGACATTGTATCCCCCCCAAAACAAAAAAACGAAAACAAAAAAAACACCCTGAGTCATCTGTCCACAATACACGTTTCCACTGTGTGATGGTCCATCCTAGATGCCTCATAGCCCAGATAATTCATTTGCATTTCTGGACACAGTTATCTTAAAGGAGATAGGAAGAACCTTTATTTTTAAATACATTTCTGAGTGGATAGTATCTCCATCCTAGACTCTTGTATGCTGCATATATAAATGGGAATAAAAAATATATATGGGATAAAAAATATATATTTTTGAGAGTTAAAATCGACCACAAAGTTGGCATTTGAGCTGCCCCACTGAGCCAGCCAGCACTGAGTGCGTGACGTCACTGCAGTAACCGGATTTAAGGCTGAGGCCTTTGACAGCTATAGACCAAAGTCATATAAATAAAAATTTATGGTGAACGTAAGAAATACTGTTACCAACTTGCTCAACTAAGACTGACTTGACTTCATTGATTGTCGGTTGACTCTCATTAAGACAGGATAGTGTTATAACTTATACAACATACATGTACATGCATGCATTTTCACTGATAAAATGTAAAAGGATAATTAAATAATCAGATTAACTGAGACAATCACATTCTGAAGCAAATTAAATAATCATACCAGTAACTTAAACACACAATACAAGTGGTCGCACAGTGGTGTAGTGGTTAGCACGGTCACCTCACAGCAAGAAGGTTCCGGGTTTGAACCCACTGGCTGGTGAGGGCCTTTCTGTGTGGTGTTTGCATGTTCTTCCCGTGTCTGTGTGGGTTCCCTCTGGGTGCTCTGGTTTCCCCCACAATCCAAAAACATACAGTTAGGTTGATGTGGGCTGAGTCAGCCTTGGGTTGAGGTGCCCTTGAGCAAGGTACCTGACCCCTGACTGCACCCTGGGCACTCTGGTGTGTGTGTGTTCACTGCTTCAGATGGGTTAAATGCAGAGGATGAATTTTACTGTGCTTGAAGCATGCATGTGATGAATAAAGATTTCTTAGTTACTTCAAGTTAAATGTATTAATCTAAATGCAGGTAAACAACATGTTTTTTTTTTTATCCAAATGAGAGTCAGAGCTTACCCGTCTGTGTCCTCACTTCTTGAAGGCCGATCTTGTGGCCAATTGTTTTGAAACAATCTGACTTTCAGTCGTTCGTTCAGTTCTCCATTCATTCACTTCTTCCACGTAAGGGCAAGATGGCAGCAATATCCAGCAGAGAAATTCTTCTATCATAACTGTTCAATCACCAAAGCAAATTCCTTGCATGTGAGAACGTCCTTGCCAATAAACTTGAATCTCATCTCATCTCATTATCTCTAGCCGCTTTATCCTGTTCTACAGGGTCGCAGGCAAGTTGGAGCCTATCCCACCTGACTATGGGCAAAAGGCAGGGTACACCCTGGACAAGTCACCAGGTCATCACAGGGCTGACACATAAACAAACGACTATTCACACTCAATTTAGAGTCACCAGTTAGCCTAACCTGCATGTCTTTGGACTGTGGGGGAAACCGGATCACCCAGAGGAAACCTACACAGACACAGGGAGAACATGCAAACTCCACACAGAAAGGCCCTCGTCGGCCATGGGGCTCAAACCCAGACCTTCTTGCTGTGAGGTGACGGCGCTAACCACTACACCACCGTGCAGTCCTAGTTACACATTATTCTTTTATATTGAGTTATTGAGGAGGAAAGCCTGCATTTTCTATAAATCTTAGCTCAGCCATTTAAGAGTAATAGAAATTTGGGAAAATGAGAAGAATCCATGTGCTGAAAGTAATGAGCAGCTGCTCTTGCCCATTTATAAACAGCTAAAACAAAGAAAGGACATGGATCAAAAAACCTCTGTTTTATACATTCATCTATCATTGCAGGAAGTGCGACAATCACGTGGTACTGCTTAACTGGCTGCAATGCATTCTGGGAAATGTAGTCAAAAATCTCTTTGTGCTTTATTCTTTTATATTGCAAGATCAAGGAGGAAAGGCTGCATTTCCTACACATTTTGCTCAGCTTTGATAGGTGTGATGTTATCACTTTGCAAAATGAAGTGATATTTTCCTTGACAAAACAAAGTTTTTTCTAATTTTTATTCTCATAAATTTGTACCTTGTTAGTCTCTGAATTTCTGAGGGTATTTTTCTTAAAAATAACTTCATCATCTCACAGGCGATATGAGATTTTTCTCATCAAAATCCCAAAGCCACCAACACATTCTGGTCATCATGGACTTCAAGTACAGACTGAAGACTCACCTCTTCAGGCTGCACCTCTCCCCTGTGTCAGTAATAGCACTGAAAACCAAGTTTAGAGCAGCCTGCAAACATGGCCGCTCCGGACTACACTTCCCAAGCACCACAGCCCCCCACATCTCTGAAATTCTAGGAAGTACACCTGTTTCCCATTTCCGCATAATTACTTCCCTATATCAGCCCAGATTCATAAATGCTCACCACAAAGTATCATTCTGTGTCCCTGTGCTTGAGCTTACTGAGCCTTCTGACTTTCTGCCTGACTTCTAGTGCTTTTGATTTTATGTTTATTTCAGACTACAATTTCTCACCTACCCTTTGACATTCTGTTTGAGAATTGATCAACCCTTGACCATCCCCAACTACATTTTCAGATTGCTGTATTGGATTTGGTTACCAGTGTGCGATGCACCTGCTCTCCCCTGCACTTGCATCTGTAGGTGCCTGCACCCTGACACCCTGCTTTCCTGTCCACTGTGTAACTGTATCAGTCTAGACCAACCCAGGCTGTGTACTGTCTAGCCTGGGGTTAGCCATTTGAGTTTTATTTTTCTCTACTTAGTTGTACTTTGTATGGTTGGTTTGTTTCCTTGGTTGTTTGCTAAGTCTTGGTACTTCAGCAGAATATTACACTAAGTATTGTTCTGTCACTTTTTCAGTTGGCACTTAAATTTTTTGGTCAAGAAGTTCAGGACTTCATGTACCTGACTTTTGCACTTGTTGTATGTCACTCTGGATAAGAGTGTCTGCTAAATGCCATGTAATGTAATAATGGATTATGCCACCTGGTACCCCAAGGTGATGCCCCTGAAAAAGGCCACCTCCAAGTACATTGCCCAGGAGCTGGTTCTACTGTTTTCTTGAGTGGGCTTCCCAAGGACATCCTCACTGACGAAGGTACACCCTTTGTCTCCAAACTAATGGTGAATGTGTGTCAGATGTTGCAGGTTTGGTAGATTCACATATCAGTGTACCACCCCCAGACCAAAGGGCTGGTTGAGAGGTTCAACCAGACCCTCAAACAAGTGCTGCAGTGAGTAGTGGATAAAGACAACTGGAACTGGGGCCTACTTCTTCCCTACATCTTATCTGCCATCAGGGAAACACCCCAGGCATCCATGGGATTCACCCAGTTTGAACTGCTGTTGGGAAGGAGACCCCAGGGCCTTCTGGATGTAGCACAGTAGGCCTGGGAGGAACAGCCCTCTCTATTCAGAACCACCATCAAGCACATCCAGGAAATGCAGGAGTGCATAGACAATGTGGCCCCCACCATGTGCCAACATATGTTCAACACACAGGCCAAGCAGAGTCACCACTACAACTACTCTGCACAGCCCCAGATGTTCCAGCCCAGTGACTGAGTCCTGTTACTAATCCCCACCATAAACTGCAAGTTCTTTGCACTGTGGCAGGGTTCCTTCAAGGTGGTTGAGCATGTTGGGCCAGTGAACAGCTGGGTAAGCACAAAGACACCCACTTATACCATGTTAACTTACTGAAAAACTAGATCAAGCCCCTTCCTCTGCTCTCAGCCCATGCCCTTCTGTCCCCAGAGCCTTCAGGGTGTGCACTGGTCCAACTGGAAGAAAAACTTTCCAGCTGACAATGCCAGAAGCTGGAAGAACTGGTGAACCAGTGGGGACATGTTAGCAGCAGAACCATGCAGACATGTTAGCAGCAGAACCAGGTGGGACCCACCTAATCCAGTATGACATCAATAACTTCCCCCAGGGTAGTGATCCACCAGCGCCCCATCATGTCCCAGAGGCCTGCTGTCATGCAACTGAGGAAGAAGTGGCACAAATGCTGTGGGAGGTGATCATCAAGGAGTCCACCAGCCCCTGGTCCAGCCCCATCATGGCAGTACCCAAGCCTGACAGAAGTATAAGAGTCTGCAATGACTTCTGGAAACTCAACATGGTCACAGACTTCAACAACTATTCCCTCCCCAGAGTGGATGACTTTATTGACCAACTTGGGAGGGCCCACTTCATTTTCACCTTTGACCTCACAAAGGACATGGTGACTTGTATACCCCGCCTTTTGCCTGTAGTCAGCTGGGATAGGCTCCAGCTTGCCTGTGACCCTGTAGAACAGGATAAAGCGGCT
>JANZLB010000027.1:18647017-18657753 GCA_026167865.1 Notarius quadriscutis
GCAGACAGTATGAACCCAAGATATTTCATGTTTTGTCTGGTCAACTTCATTTAATTTGTTAATATACATCCATTCCTCCATTTTAGGCCTGTAACACATTCCAAAAAAAGTTGGGATGGGACAATTTAGTGCTAGTAATGAGGTAAAACAATTAAATAATGATGTGACTTGAAACAGGTGATGTCAACAGATGATTGTAATCATGATATGGTACAAAATCAGTATCCAGGAAAGGCCTAGGCTTTGAGAAGCAAAGGTGGGCTGAGGATCTCTAGTTTGTCAACAAATGCATGAGAAAATTATTGAAATGTTTAAAAACAATGTTTCTCAAAGAAAGATAGGAAGGGATTTGGATATTTCACCCTCTACAGTGCATAATATCATTAAACGATTCAAGGAAGCTGGGGGAATTTCAATATGTGGGCACAAGCCTTCAGTGGCACACAGTGACCCATAGTGGCACAAGCCCTCAGTGGCAAGGGCACAAGCCTAAGCTGATCACCCATGATCTCCAATCCCTTAGACAGCACTGCATTAAGAACTGTCATTCATCTGTAGCTAATATAACCACATGGGCTTAGGATTACTTTGGCAAACCTTTGTCACACACTACAATACAGAGTTACATTCACAAATGCCAGTTAAAACTTTACTGTGCAACAAGGAAGCCTTATGTTAACTATATCTAGAAGCACTGTCAACTTCTCTGGGCTCGGAGGCATCTGGGGTAGACCATCACACAGTGGAAATGTGTATTGTGATCAGACAAATCAGTATTCCAGGTCTTTTTTTGTCTTTTTTTTTTTTTTTGGACGAAATGGATGCCATATGCACTGGAACAAAGATTAAAAGGACCATCCAGAATTTTACCAGCAACAAGCCCAAAAGCCAGGGTCTTTGTCTAATGGGGTTGTGCCAATGCCCTTAGCAAAGGTAACTTACACTTCTGTGGTTGCAGCATTAATGCAGAAAAGTACATTGAGATTTTGAAGCAACATATACTGCCTTCAAGATAACATCTTTTGCAGGAATATTTCAACAAGTCAAAGCAAAACCAAACTCTACACACATTACAAAGGTATGGCTGTGGAAGAAGAGGGTGTCTGTCCCCTCTGTCCCCAATAGAGAATGTGGCGAATTTTGAAATGAAAAAAAAAACAATGACAACCTCAAACTGTTGCACATCTTAAGACCTGTTTGCAGAAAGAATGGAACAAAATGGCACCTCAAACATTTTACCACTTGGTGTCTTCAGTCCCTAAACATCTTTTAAGTGTTGTGAGAAGGAATGGTATCATTACAAAATGGTAAATGCTTTACTGTCCCAACTTTTTTTTTGTAAATGTGTTGTAAGGATCAGAATTACTTTATTAATTAATAACTTTATTAATTTATTTATTAAAAAATAACATTCATGAGGTAAAACATCAAATAATGTGCTCCTATGTTGTTTTAAGGGTAATACAGGTCAAATGTTATTTACAAATCAATGTTTTCAGGTTTCATTTCAATTTCAATATACTGTCCCAACTTTTTCTGATTTGCGGTTGTAATAATAATGGAGAACATGTTATCACACAGTTTGTGATAGAATTCACCAGTGGAATAATTTCATAGTATGATAGTGATCTTAAAATTAAGTAATAATTGTAAAAGCCTACTGCAATCACACAGTGTAAAACCACCTAAGGAGATGCTTCAGAATGGATGTCTATAGAAGAGAGCTTTACATTTTATGTATAAACTTACATGTGTATCATCTAGTGTTTTTTTTTGTTTGTTTGTTTGTTTGTTTTTGTTTTTTTGGGGGGGGTTCGAAATATGAAAGATCAGTTTGATATTGACAGTTGCAAAGTGAGAAATGAGGAAATCTAGCTAAAGCTAACTAAAGCTTTACATCAGTTAGCATAGCAACTGAAGGCTAAATATGAACATGCTGTAAGCATCTGAATGGTAGGAACAATCTAGTTGCTTATGGAACACTGTTTTTACTTGCAGTTTATGTAATGGGGCTGAAAATCCCCCACTTCAATGACACTTCTGTCCTCATCACAGCTTGATGCTAATGCTAGTGATCTTTTATGAAGCAGTTGTAAAACACTATTGATAGCAGTCTAGGTCTTGTGCTACTGTTCAGCATTTTCTCATTTGGTACAGCTTAAAAACGCTGGATTACTAATGGATGCAAACCAATGCTGTATTTGAGTGACTTCATCTATTAATCTTAGGATAAACAAGCAGCACTTCATGTCACCAAAAAAACATTTAAGCAGCATACTCCTCCCATTTCCTTGTTTTCTTTGTCTGACTGCTCAGCTGATTTGTGTATATGCCATTTCGAGAGCTGCCCAGTGCTTGTATAGTAAGCATTCTCTGTAGTTAAAAGCTTTCTGCCAGACACACTCCTACTTCCACTTCCATTTAACAGGAGGCAATAGCAGCTTGGGCACCTAATGCCATTTTAATGAACATAGTCTTATGAGAGAACGCCTTTATAGCTTTATACATCTCCTGCAGCCTCATAAACTCCTTGTCTGTACATGAAAGAATTATTTTAAAGGAAAGGGGAAAAGGACCTTGGGCTGAGGAAAGCATTAATGTGCTTAAAATGGCTGTCATTTTGATAATAACAAAAATGTTTTCCCTTTTGCAGATCGGGTACTGGAACGAGTTTGAGCGCTTTGTAAATATAATGGATCAGCCATACAGCAACGATTCATCCTCAGTGGAAAACCGAACAATTGTGGTCACTACTATTATGGTACACGTTCCACAATGTTTTAAATGTGTCACATATTCTGCCACTCAGGGTCATGGTGTAGACTCACAGATTGATACATTCTGTCCTGGGCGGCTAGAAGTATATTTCTTTTGCGTTGCTTTCCATCCACTCACTACACGTTGAAACAGTCGAGGGACGATAAACATGATGAGTGTTTCAACTGTATCCGTGTGGGTGACAAAGCATTTTGATTTTCCATATTCCAGTGGCCTGTCATAGCAGTGACATCACAATAACGGCATTTGGTACAATGGTAATGTTTTTTTTTTTTTACGTTTCCATCCTCAAACAGTGCATACGTAAGTAAAACCTTTCTCCACTCATCAAGTAAATGGTCATGACACACAGAATCCACCAGCCAGTGAAATCACAGCAGTGATTCAAAGGGTTCAATGGTTTGTCTGAGGCAAAATAAAATAAACAGGGAGGACAGAGATAATTGTCAGGCTAGCCTTTCATTTGCTGACTCCATTTTTCCATTTTACACTGACCAGGAGATTATACTGTGACTGAAAATTAATTTCACCTTCTGCTATCATCAAGACTTCTTGATTGCCAAGATCAATTTGATTAATGCTTCTAAAGCAAGTACAGAATCACTCTCTAGAATAAAACATTAGGTGTAATCATGTTGTCTCTCAACTACAAAAGTGTATAATGACTTATGCATGAAACAATAAACAGCCCCAAGTTGTTTTGATCATCACCACATCCATAGTGACTAGCTTAGTGACTGGAATCGGGAGTGTCCCGGAAAAGACGAGGTGAGAGGATGTATTCAGCACAAAGCAAACAAACCATTGCTACCCCACTGGCAACCAAATTGTCTCTGACTCTAATAGGGAAGTTCTCTCTGTGTGTGAAGCCCTGTGGTTTGGTAATGATGTGCTTAAAAAAAAAAAACCCTGCTGCTGATGTGCCTTTAATGGAAAGACAAGAGAGAAAAGAAGAAATGCTTGTGCAGTTTTTGGTACTGGTGTGGCCAGGTATTTGAGATTTTTAATCCGAATGATGCATTTATATACTTGTATGTATGCTCTTGTTCTTCATTGTTTTTTGCTGGAATGATATGTCTTTGCCACACAATGGTGCAACATGCTTTAAGCAGATTTGTCTGTCTCCAGTCACTGCCATTTACTTTATGAAAAGGAAATCACCACTCAAGACCCTGACCACCAACCCTATCTCTCACCACTTACCTCAAGTTCACACTAGCAAGCAACAAGTCACTTGTAGGTTTTTTTTTTTTTGGGGGGGGGGGTAGCAATCGCTACCATTGTCATTTGTGGGTGTGCACTGTCCAAAGTTTTTTGTTAGTTTCTTTCTTTCTTATATAAAATGGTAGTAGCCAAAGTGTCAATGCTTCTAACTAGCATAATTAAATACAAATTAAATAATGCATAAATCAATGTGAAATTTAGTTGTTTGATTTACATATTACACTCTTGGATTCATACTAGCTTTGATTCCAGATTAGCAAAACAAGCTAACTGTACTCTCACCAGACGAACAAACAATCCATGCTACTTCTGTCCAAGCTTTATTTATTGTTGTAATGTCTCACATTTACTGAGAGGTCATATATGACAGAATAAGATGAAACCATGGTTTTCAGAGTTCGACCATTTTTTCATGGGAACTAATTGCAGGCAGAAATTAATAGGTGTGAGCAGGGAACTGAAAATGTGGGACCGCACATGCCACATGAGCAAAGGACTCATTTGAATTAATCATTTAGTTTGAATGGGTCTTACCCATCTTGCTTTGTCGCTGAAATTATGGTTGTTATCTGTCACACATGTACATGGAAAACTAGAAGGGCACTCGGTAGAGTGCATACTGCCGCCAAGGCACATATCCAGATTTGCATCAAAATCTAAGCAATTATTCCTTGGCCCATGGCTCACCTTTCCTCAAAATTTCATCAAAATCCGTTCACTACTATTTGAGTTCTGTTGGGAAAAGTCAAATAAACTGAGGTGAAAGTATAACTTCCTCCAACACAGTTGGCAGAGGTAATAAACGTGTTGGACATGTACATATAGAAAATAGACCTGTCACCTTTCACTTTGCTGCTTGTTAGTGTGAACATGTGGTTAGATAATGCAACTCAGCCCCCACTCTATATTTCAAATTCCAACACAGAAGGAGTGTGTGGGTCAGTGTGTGTTTGTACCATTGTTCACCATCCATCTTCACAGCCATATTGTTAGTAGGGGCTGGGTGCATTAGCAAAGGGTCTTGCCAAGATCACATGACTCTGTATTTACTCTCTTTGTCTCATCCATCCTGTTCTTGATGTCATGCTGGGTTTTTTGTTTGTTTGTTTTTTAATACAGGTGTATGTGTGTGTCTGGAGTACAGAGTGATCTAGAAAGAGAATGGAGATCTAGAAACTGAAAATGAGCATATGACAGTGTGTGTGTGTGTGTGTGTGTGTGTGGAGGGGGGGGGAGTGAGCCGGTCTGTATATGGTTACCCTGCATGCCCTTGCATGTTCTTGACTGTTCAGCTGTCACTCGGCTCTGGTGACTGCTACGCACAGGTGACAATAAACTAGCATGTGTTTGATTAACAGGAAGCGCCATATGTGATGTACAAGAAAAACCATATGCATCTGGAAGGCAATGACAAGTATGAAGGCTACTGTGTCGATTTAGCTTCCGAGATAGCCAAACACGTTGGGATTAAGTACAGACTGTCTATAGTCATGGATGGCAAGTATGGCGCCCGCGACCCAGAGACCAAAACATGGAACGGGATGGTGGGTGAACTAGTATATGGGGTGAGTACCAGTTAATTTTTACCACCTTACCTCTCTACACTACTTCATTCTTCTTTCTTAATCGATCAGAAGTGTTTATGTGCATGTTTTGAAGACTTACCAAATGCTACTGCTACGCTCATGATTAAATAGGAACCAGGAAAGGAGGTGTGCACAGATATTGGCAAGGGAAGGAATTCAGATACTTCATGAGAGCAGTGTGGAAGGGAGGAGGTCTCATTAATTTTTATAGGAAAAAAAGTTAGTTGCTCAATTATTGTGGTATTTTATGTTCAGATCTGATATTAGTAATTGAAAAACCATTTATATTCAAGTATATTGACCTGATATACTTCTTATTTCTTCACTCTCTATTATTATTATTATTATTATTATTATTATTATTATTATTATTATTATTATTTCTAGCTTTTTTTAACCAGCTGGGTTTTGCAGCTAGATTGATGATAAGATGTTGTCTTATGACAACAAATGAGAAAAATGTACAGGTCAGAGTTTCACACATTGTACAATATTATACTATATGGCCAAAAGTTTATGGACACCTGACCAATACATATGTGCTTGTTGACCATCCTGTTCTAGATCTAGTCTGTCCTTTGCGGTTATAATTACCTCCACTCTTCTGGGAAGGCTTTTCACTAGATTTTGGTACATGGTTTAATACAGGGACATGTGTTTTGTGCATATAAACATTTGCATTCTTGAAAAGGTGCTTGATTAATTTTGAGGAGTTGTGCCAGTGCAGCTTTCCTCAAGTGATTATTTTTCCAGTAGTTCCTAAGAAAGTAAATGTTTCATTCAAAACAACATTCAATCTTCCATTTTACTTATTAGAAAAAAATACAAAATAAACACTTACCATGCATTTCTGCTCTGTTTACATGTACGTTCATCCAGTTTTTCTGACAAACAATTCAGGTCACATGACCTCTCCTGACATGACAAGTTCCACATCCATAGCAAAAAAAATTTGTTTCCAACATAGTTTTCACAAATGACAATTAAAAAATGTAATAACGCAAATGCTTCAGTTAAAGAAAAGAGATAGAGGTACTGTTGTCAGTTAATATGTTGTCATTACACACAACAATAGCATCTATTTATCTTTCTAAGGGATGGATAAAGCCAGTTCAAAACCAGTGGTGAAATTGTGTTTCGTGGTCTGCAGCCTCACAGCATGCAGCTCACTGATTCACCTCAGCATCACTACATCAGAAAGCCACTTCCAGTGCTTGTACCAGGCCAAGTATCCACTTTTGCATTTGTCAAAGTGCTCCCGTGCTGTAAATGCAGGAAAAGCCATTGAAATCATTCCCAATTCTTCTGGCCTACACTGAACATGGAGGAGCCATATATAAAATGCATGAGGGTTGGGTTACCTCATCTGTTCAATTTCCTAACTATCAGCCAAAGAAATTGCCTGGTTTTGATGTGCTGTGGGTTGAAATTACACTCAAAATGAGAAAAAAAAAAAGAGTCCACCCTTGGTAGGAGAAAAAGAAAAAATATTCCCTTTTAGTCTTGTCTAGAATACCTGTTGTGTTATATCAGCCTGGACAGCTAAGACTAACACTGGCCTGACCTTCTGACCAGCATATTTATTTAATTTTCCTTGCATTTTAAAGGTCACCCCCATCTTTTGTTCTATACAGTTTTGTTGTTGTTGTTTTGGTGTTTTATTTTCAGTTTCTGTTTGCTCAGGTTTGTATTTTCTTTATCTTCGGTTGAGTTGTATTATGAAGTGCAATACAATGTCATCCACAAATCAATAGTTTGTATCAGAAGTTATTTGATGCATCACTTAAACACTCTGGCATATTTTTTAAATCTGTTTTAAAGAGCCGCTAGCACAGTTAAACATTTGGTTTGATAATACAGCATGAAGTAAGATGCCCCACTGATGATGATGATGATGATAATGATTTTAAAAAAATGCAATCTTTATTTCATAAAAATAAACTTCAAATAACTATAATATAACTTTATTATTATTATTATTATTATTATTATTATTATTATTAGCATACCTACATACATGGAAATCTGTCATTAATTATCCGATATCTTTCATTTTACTCTTCTTCACTTTCCATGTAAATTCCACTCCAATCATACAAACTTGCAATTTATATGATCACCATTTACCATAACACACATGTTCACTGCATATTTCACCCTGGGGTTAGAAAAGATGATCATGTCTAATTATTTATCCATAGTGCAGGGAGAAGAGATCCAAGGCGTGTTTTCTGCCTTACCGATAAATCACTTCTGGTAGAAACTTAATTAGCTATTTATATGCAAATTATTCTATGATTTATTGAGACAGTACACCAGTGTTCCACTCACTACTGACTGCAAGATAAAAGGAAATGAATATTTGCAGGGAGCTTTTATGTACACCAGTCACCTGCAAAGTTTTCATGACCTTATCCTGCCTTGTTGTATAACTAATAGCTTCGTGGTGGGGGAGAGATCTGAGATCCAGGATCTCTTGCTGACCTTACATTCAAATACCCTCAAGAGACAAAGCTGAAGCTGCTACAGATTCTGCTTGTCACATCTCAAACCCACAGTTCCCAGAGCAACATTTGGTGACGCATGAGGAGGATGGAAAGTGTTAGGCAAAAGATTTGCAGTCTCCTTTAGGCCTGATGGAGTGGAGGTCAGCATAAGGCTTATTGCTTGTGAAAACTCAGCTGTCTTTTCTGTGCTGTGCAGTCAAAACTGTTATGCGTTGAATATATTTTTCAGATGCTCTGAGGCACTGGATGTCCTCTTTTTTTTTCGAGAAGCATCTTTTTTTTTTTAACAGGAGCCTTATTATAATTTTCTGCAGTGTTAGGGAACTGTACCCTGGGGCAAAGACAGTGCATTTATTTAGAATCTTTTTCTTGCTATTTTGTTTCAATTTGCCCACATACAAGAGGATATGGCAATGCTTATCATTAAGCATTCAAAATAACACTTATTTTGTGCTGAGCTTATTGAAGGGGCAAAGACGACCAAATACTAAAAACAGTGACTGATTTAGAGCATCTTGTTTAAGTAGGCCATTTGTTATCCTCAGGATATGCATTTGTGTTACGGATCTATTGACCAGAAAAGCAAGACACTAAAAAATGTTGTTGCATGTCCTTTTTTTTCCCCCCAGAGAGCGGACATAGCTGTTGCACCACTGACTATAACATTGGTTCGAGAAGAAGTTATCGATTTTTCTAAGCCCTTCATGAGCTTAGGCATTTCTATTATGATCAAGAAACCTCAGAAGTCCAAGCCAGGTGTATTCTCCTTCCTGGACCCACTTGCGTACGAGATCTGGATGTGCATTGTGTTCGCCTACATCGGCGTGAGTGTGGTGCTGTTCCTTGTGAGCCGCTTCAGTCCGTACGAGTGGCATCTGGACGAGACAGATGAAGCCAAAGACCCCCAGACTCCTCCTGACCCGCCTAATGACTTTGGGATTTTTAACAGCCTGTGGTTCTCTCTGGGGGCATTCATGCAGCAGGGCTGTGATATCTCACCAAGGTTGGTGGCCTCATCACTATTCCACTCTCATCGTTTTAGCAATGTGCAGTCATAAAAAAAGCCAAGCTTCATCCCACTGTGGGTCTAAGTGTGCAGTTTAAGGGTCTGTGCATTCCTAGTGCTGTTTGGAATACTTCAGGAAATAGGAAAGCTGAGGAATGGTAATCCAGTTTTTCAATAATTTCTTAAATTAATGCAGTATTGGTGATAATGAGATCCACGCTCAGTTGGATACACTGAAAGCAAAGTTTTATTTGTTTCCTATTAAAATTCCATTTTTTTGTTTACTCTGAGATAAATATTAAGTGCTTTTTAAAGACTAAAGAACTCATCAGAAGCATAGGCTGTAGATAGGCAATCCAGGCTTTCACTGATCCAGGGTGGGTTTCCCAAAAGCCTCTTAATACTAAGAGCATCTTAACTAGGAGAGAGTGTGTTCATTGTGATGCTCGCGCTACCATTTAACAATGATCTTTGTGCTACACTGCATTTGAGAAACCTACCCCCGAACAGTTATCACATTAGCATCTTGTGCACAGGATAATTGATTAGCAAAAGCAAATTTAATAATCTCAGAAAATGAAAAATTTTCTGTAAACATGCTTATATTTCTTTTTGGTGTTAAATTGTAAGTAAAATATATTAGAACAGTGGGTGCAAATTTCATTAGTAAAAAGCCAACGCAACCCACCTACTAATACATAGGGTAACATTTTAAGGTTTGGTAGTAAACTATTTATCCATAGTTTATTAATTAATATTTGTTTTAAATGTTATATATCTTATTTTCTGTGTTGTTGAATTGACGCTTCAGATTGGTCAGAAGGTTGATTTAATGTTCTATATATAATAGCAGCTCCAACAATAGTTATGGCTACAAGGATTATATTAAGAGTCTGGTGAGGGAATACAGTGCCTTGCAAAAGTATTCATCCCCCGTGGTGTTTGTCCTGTTTTGTTGCATTACAAGCTGGAATTAAAATGGACCTTTGGGGGGTTAGCACCATTTGATTTACACAACGTGCCTACCACTTTAAAGGTGCACATTGTTTTTTATTGTGACACAAACAATAATTAAGGTGAAAAAACAGAAATCTGGAGTGTGCATATGTTTCCCTTTAAACCACTCCAGTGTAGCTTTAGCAGTATGTTTAGGGTCATTGCCCTGCTGGACCATGAACCTTCATCCCAGTCTCAAACCTCTGGCTGACTCAAATGGGTTTTCCTCCAGAATTGCCCTGTATTTAGTGCCATCCATCCTTGCTTCAGTCCTGGCAAACTTTCCTGTCCCTGCAGATGAAAAACATCCCCACAACATGATGCTGCCACCACCATGCTTCACTGAAGGGATGGTGTTCTCAGGGTTTTGGGTTTGCACCACACATGGCATTTTCTATGATGGAAAATGCCATGATGGCCAAAAAGTTCAATTTTTCTCATTTGAGAAAATTTGAGAGAATCTTTTTCCATGTGTTTTGGGAGTCTGTCACATGCTGTTGGGCAAACTCCAAACGTGATTTTTTTAAGCAATGATGTTTTTCTGGCCACTCTTCCATAAAGTCCCACTCTGTGGAGTGTACGGCTTAAAGTGGTCCTATGGACAGATACTCCCATCTCCGCTGTGGATCTTTGCAGCTC
>JANZLB010000027.1:18765662-18776782 GCA_026167865.1 Notarius quadriscutis
CCAATGCAACCCATCTAACTTGAAGGAGTTGGAGCAGTTTTGCCTTGAGGAATGGGCAAAAATCCCAGTGGCTAGATTTGCTAAGCTAATAGAGACATACCCCAAGAGACTTGTAGCTGCAATTGCTTTTTCAATATTTTTTTCATCTTAATTATTGTTTGTGTCACAATAAAACAACAATGTGCACCTTTAAAGTGGTAGGTATGTTGTGCAAATCAAATGGTGCTAACCCCTCAAAAATCCATTTTAATTCCAGCTTGTAATGTGACAAAACAGGACAAACACAAAGGGGGATGAATACTTCTGCAAGACACTGTATTATACATAATTTAAAATAACAATTTGAAAGATCAAAAAAAGCACAGTGTCAAATTTAAAATGTAAATCCTCTTGCCCAAACATTTGGCTTCATAAGCAAAGTCCCTTAATAAAATATCACGTTATTTAAAAAAACAAAACAAAAAAACCCCCAAATAAACAAACAAACAAAAAAAACTCTTAAAGGCCAGGTAAGGGAATGGCAGCCTGCAAAAATAAATAAATAAATTAATAATAATAATAATAATTCTGCTGGATCCTGCTTTTGAGAGAGGCACCATCAGCACATTTTCAAATATCCTGCCACTGCTTTCAGTAGTCATAATAGAAGAAAAACTCTTATCAGCCGACCAGCTGAAGAGAGCTGAGGAATATCAGAGCAAGCAAGGAGTCCAATGAGATGCTAAGACGACTAAGTGAGGCACGGGAGAGCAGGGGCAAGCAGAGAAAATAGAGGATATTTTGGAAAAGAAATTACATTAGCAGACTGTGAAGCGCGCGCGCGTGTGTGTGTGTGTGTGTGTGTGTGTGTGTGAGAGAGAGAGAGAGAGAGAGAGAGAGAGAGATGGGGAGCTGCAAGGAAAAGGTAGTTTGAGATATTGGATATGATTTCTTTCCACAGAAGCACAAATTTCAGGCTAATGAAGGGCTTTGCAGTTTTCCAGCGTGCAGCTTGAGCAGAATCTTGTTAAAGAGATTTTATTGCCCTGACTTTATAAAGTCATAAAACTCATCCCAAAATGCTCCAAGCGATTTACCTTTGGTAAATTTAAAGGTAAATCAGCTTAATGTGTTGCTTCATCTCATAAAGGCAAAAATGAAGCAGGGCTACATTTCGCAACATGTTTTTAAATTATAAGCCTGGCTAAACTCGCAATACAACTAAATCACCCGTCTGCTCGACCCAATCGTTTCCTGATCCGACTCGACATTCATATTAGCAAGCAACAACGTGGCACGTGTGTGACACAGAGCCACGATTTCCGTGATGGCTGCAAGTGACGAAGTGACATTGCAACAAGAGACGGTCGAATTTCGAGTCTTTATTCTATGCAAATTAGGCATGACGCAATAAAGTGAAAAACCTCAGCCATTTACGTTTACTGTTTTACACACAAAAACGGAAGAAATACTCATGACCCTCTCCTGTCATACACAACCTCTCAGTAAACAGTTCGATCCAAGTGAGTGCTGTACAAATACAGAGAGGAAATGGACACATTGCTAACCTGTCAACAAAGCAATTCCCAAGCACTTTTCACACTGATTAGGAGAGTACAGTACCAGTCAAAGGTTTGGCCATGGCCACTCATTCATAGGTTTTTCTGTACTGTGACGATTTACTACATTGTAGAAGAATATTGAAAACAACAAAAGACATGAAGTGTCAATGAATAAAAAAATAAAGAAAAGCCATTGAATTAGAAGGTATGTCCAAACTTTTGACTGTTACTGTACATTATTTTGTGTTCAACTAGTTAGCGGTGGATATACAGCTAGAACCATTTTGCATCTGGGTGGGGGACAGAACAATAACTGAAGCAGCCCACATAAGTGACAAGCAACTTGCCCACATTAGCAACTTGGTGCTTGCTAGTATGGATGTAGAGTAAAAAGTATGGTAACGCAAGAAACTAAAAGAAAGAAAGAACTTCACAACTTTATTCATCACACACTCGTGAAACTCCCTCTCCGCATTTCTCCCTTGCTGGCCACTGGGTTCGAACCCAGAACCTTCTTGCTGTGAGGCGACCGTGCGAACCACTACACCACCATGTCGCCCCGCGTTTACTAATCAGTAAACAGAAAAATAGTGAGTAAATGTTTGACAAACTCCTAAGTAAGGTACAACACGACAGACAATGCTGTTCTTAGAAAATAATCCATGACAGGGATCACCCTGTGATGCCAAGTGGGGTTCCCCCCCGTTTCCTCCTCACATCTACAGCACAGGCTGCAGTGTTACTCCACTTATAACACAACCAACAATTACACAGAATTCACAAAAAATGATTCACTGCCATTTTTAGCTGTTTATCGTTACGCTTAATGTCATGGAACATCAAGACAAGTTGATTCTTCTTATCTTATAAACAGTTGTTCCCTCACCAGCACTTTTCACAAAACAAACAAAAACAAACAAATTAGATTTAATTAAAAAAAAAAAAGGAGCTTCTCATGTGACTGAGAAACTGGAACATTCAAACGTCTCTCCTTAACATTTCCCGATGTTGGGAAACTTACTATTACAAAATACGCACCCAAGGGGTCTTCCATAAATGTTACATAAACACCTACAAATTTTTCTACATCACCAATTAGTTTTTCATTTGATACAAGGCATGTAACAATATTCTGCGATGATAAACTGCGATACACATTTAAGATGATTCAAATTGATGAAATTAAAAATGATTATTGCCACACTGTTTAATCTCACAGATTTCCTAGATGTAATTGCATCGTTTAGACAGTAGAGGCTGCAATAATGTACAACAGCAGGAATGAATGTGACTTCACCTGAGGCGAAAGTAACATCTCTCGTTACAAAAACACACAAGCAGACCTAAAATGGGAAAGAGGTGTTGTGCAACTGACTGTACAATTAGGTTTGAAAAAGGAGCCGTTTTTACAGACTGATGAAAGCTAAAGAAAAGAGAAGAAAATGGAGGTAGTAGAAATGCTCAAAAGTTTTTTTTACTTTTTTTAACGTTATTTTTAATTAAAGTAATATTTTAGTTAATAGGCTATTATATTTTACTCCAACCTTTATTTTAACAAAAAGAATATTTAAGTGGATAAAGAATACGGAAATACATTTTTTTCAATATAAAATTAATTTATTTTTAAATATTTGGGTTGGGGAATCAAATCATGACCCCAATATCCTGAATCAAATCAATACATCCCTATTTGTTACACAACTTGTTTTGTGTGTTTACACCCATTTCTTATTTCGCTTAGACTGTAAGGAGTTTATGCCATACACATTCGTGTGTATGTGCTGTTACCATAGAAACAATGTATTAGAAGCAGTGTGTAAATATAAATGTGTTGTTCATATGACAGGTGAAACTACTGCCCAGAACAACTGACCAATCAGATTCGAGAATTCAACCATGCTGCGGTATTAACATTCTTTCACGACAGTTAGTTCCAGTCCACTAATTCGAGTGATATATTGTTATACTGAACATCAGCACAACTGTGATTACCTGTGGCACTCGTGTCAACAGCTGTGCTGATATTCACTACAGCAGCATTCTTGATTAAACCATGATAAAAGAAATGACCCTAACATACCAAGAAGGCCTTGATATGCTATGCTACCAAATACAATGCATCAATCTGTATCCTAAAAACATCATGGATGAGAAGAAAATGGATAAATAGTGAAATTGATATGCACCTTGATGGCTGAGTCCTTGAAGTCATTGAGATTGTCCTGTAGGAATGAATGGAGATGACAGATGAGCTGAAGAAGTTGGCACACAGCAGGAGAAAGGGGTTGGGGGGGTGGGGAAGGTTGGCCGGCCTTCAACACATCCCCGTAGAGACCTTCAAAGACTAGAACTTTGACATGGTTAGTGGAGGAAACAACTGGAGGCTAAATTATGGCCTATGCAGGAGCAATCTGAGTCTAGATGTGCTTGGAGAACCTGTGCTGCATCTTACTTTGTTTATTTGGTCCAAATAAAGAATACATTCTACTAAGTCAGTGTGGTGTGTGTGCTGGAGGAGATGAGTTAACATTCTGACATGGAGGAGTGCTCCAGTGCTACAATAAATGCCCTGGTATGTAAGATTTAAGTGAATTTTGTTGATTTCTATAAGGTCTTGGTGGTGGTTGGGTGCATATGGAATTAGGGTGCATATAGAATTACAACAAGCTCCCTGGTTGCAGATAAGCAGCTCCTTCTGGAAAGGCTTTGCCCATGATTTTTTCCCCCTGGTAGCCTTTCCTCCCTTTCACTATGCAGCTGCTGCTGGTGATGCATCATGAGGTTTTCCCTGGATGGCTGGAAGGCCTGTGTGCCTTTTGCAGAAGATGTGAAGATCTGGGGGAGCAGGGGGAAAAAAAACAACTTTCCACAGCTTTGGCACCTCTGGGCCACTTTCCAGTGCCAAAAAATAGGGGGGGGGGGGGAACCCCCAGCATGAGAGCCAAAGGACTGGAGGAAAAAATGTAGCTCGGTCTCATCAGGAGGATCCAGGATGGATGTCACAGCTAAGGAAGCAGGAGAACACACGATCCAACTGCTCTGCCCCGATGCTCTATTCACGATATCTTCCAGCAAAAAAAAAAAAACATTCTTTCGTCTCGGTGTTTAAAAAGTGGTGGCCTCATTTATTTACTTTAACTCTTTCTTGATGGACTTAATGCTATCGCCGAAGAAAGCCGCTCACAAAATTTTAAAAAGTCAAAAAAGGCTGAAGGGCGATTTACAAAAATATAATATCTAATATTAACAAAAACAAAATGCTTTTGATGACAAAAAATTTCCAAGGCACTTGAGAGCTGGTTTTTCAGCACAGCATATACAAAATGGGAAGCAAAAACTCTGATGCGACGGTTTAAATTTTTGGCAAGTCCATTGAATTCTATCATAAAAAAATTCTATGTATAAAAATATTCTTTAAAAAAAAAAAGAGTCCATGTATAACTTCTCCCCCCTACAGCTCTCCTATGAAGGTTGGGTTCCAGAGGCCTCCCCTGAACTCTGGCATGTGGAGGGAGGGGACAAGAGGAAAACGGCCCTCCTCAGGCCATACTAACCTTTACTGCAGAGGAGTGTGAGGGCGAAGAATGTGTGTCGAGCTTTCGTCTTTTTTGTTCTAGTAGAGAAAGAAAAACACACAAAAAACAAGACTTTTAGTTCAAAGCTTTAAAAAAAAAAAATCCAGGCATTGTTGCCATTTTCTAGACTAATGAAATGGCCTCTAAACATTTCTAGCAAAAAGTACTTTCGCCCATGGTGTGCACTCAGGAAATAGCCTAAGCTTGAAAACAAACAAACAAAATTTGGATTGTTCTTTAAACTTTTCTTCAATATCTCATTATGGGAAATGCCTCAGGTCTGACCAACGACACAAGCACCAATGACAGCAGATCTATCTAATGGAGACACAATCAGCCATGACACAATAGTCTGCCATCCCACATATCACCTGCCACAACATTTGTGTACATCATTCTCACACGCTTCTCCATGAAGACCACAAGCTTTTCCCCTGGTGTGGTGCAGTGACAGACAAACCGGAAAGAATTCTCAACAGCAAAAGTAGGATTACAGTTTTTTCTACTCCATTCAAGTGCTACGTTCTTTCCATTTCCCATGGCACAGCCTGTGCCCTGGCTGCCTGTGAAAGAATTCCAACAGAGATTCGAGATGGCAAAGTGCCACACTACAGAGCAAGTAGGCAAACCCCAGCCTAAAGCTCCTAGCCATGCGGCAATCATTTGCCAAAGCCATCGTAATGGACAGGCCAGCCAATGTGCCCTGGAAACAGACATCCCTTGTGGCCACTTCTACCATGCTGGAATACTTTGTAGGTTTCCATTGATGGAACAATACACTGATCCAGTTATCTGTTGACAGGAAGCTTATGGTGTACAGGATAAAACTGCTGCTACATTAGAAGTAGCAATATCAAGCAAAGTTGTGACAACAGATGAGTCTCTCACAGCATGTAAAGTGAAAATATAGTGAAAATAGTATCAGGATTTAGTATAAATACACAGGTAATTAGAGAAAAATCACACATGCTGCTTTGTCAAGAAATTCTGATTATTTCTCGATAATCACCTCAAGTGACTCAGCAAAATGGCTGCCAATCGCTTCATCACCGTAATTGAGGAAGAATTACAGATTATGAAAGAAAATGCTGCTCCTAAAAGTACTAAATCTGATACAAAGTTTGGTGTAAAACTATTCAAAGGTAAAGTGGAATTGTGATTTATTTTATCCATTTCAAAAAGTATTTTAAGCAAGTCAGCGTAGATAAGTCACACAAGTAACTTTATTACATTTGCATGCTGCTTTTGAAATTTGAAATAAATTATTATTTTTTTTTATAAAATCACCTGTGTATTTATACTAAAACAGTTATCTGCCTCAGGCTCAGAGAATATCGGTGATTATTATACATACAGGCTACTTTTTCCATGGAATAAAAACTTGTAGTCTATTCCCTTCTAGCGGGTTTATTGATAGCATGCAATATTATCATATCACTTATCCTCCGTGTATTACACCACTCTCCCCAATGGAGAATGAGCATGCAATATTGTTACAATATTGCACGTTGTCAAGACAAAACAACGTCACACATCAGAGCTCATGCGAAGAGACAATGACGAAACTTTTCTGCGCATGCACACAATCATTTCTTTGTCGAGCAAGAAAGAGAGAAGGCAAGGCTAATCCAGTGCTAGGTTTAAGTATAAAATAAATAAACTGAAACTAAAGATGCGCTGAACACCCGAAAAGCTACCAAAACTTCATTATATATTCTTCACGCATATTTATAAGAGAAAAACATAACAGACACTGAAAAACTGGAAGAGATGTCGAAGATGGAAAACTTCCATGCTAGCAAGTGACTGACAATTTGTAAACAAACACTGCCATGAGATTTACTTCATTAAAAGTGGAAGATTATGAGAGAATTTTGGCTGCCAGGTAGCTCTGTTGTATGTAGTTGTCAATGTTGATTTTAAAAGTAACTAAGTAAATTACACAGGGAAAATCATCATATTCGGCTTGACTGTGCTAGCACTGGCCTGCACCAACACACCACCAGCTAGAAGGTAACTGGACTGCCGCGCTAACAGCACCGAGTCGTGGGTAAGCTCGCGTTGGCCTTCACTGACACTACTGCTGAATGCTACACCGCCTAGAAGGCAAGTGGACTGCCGCGCTAACAGCACCAAATCGCAGGCAAGCTTGCGTTGGCCTTCGAGAATGCTGATATGAAGAGAGTATAATAATAAAAAAATATTGACTGGCTTTTTTTGTGGTCTATCAGATATATTCCATTCAGCTAGCATAACTTGTCTTTGACTCATTCAATATCATGCTAGCTGAATGGAATAGATTTGATAGACCACTCAAAGCCAGCCAATATTATTTCATTATTATACGGCACAAGCTACTTCCGGTAAAATCGTGTGCTCTGATTGGTTCCTTGGCATGCAGAATTTTCCCATAATGCCTGTGGGCGATTACGGACTTTCTTACCAACGCACTGGCTTTCAATGTTGCAAAAAACAACCAACCAACAACACCACAAGATTGACTGGAAATCAAAACGGAATCAAAAACAGATGAGAAACAAAAGACAAACAAGAGTCACCAAGTTATTCAAGAAATGAGCAACGAAGAGCATTCAGAAACCATGAACTGTGAACAGAAATTCAGTTTTGAAACAGTTAGCCATTTATTCTGCATGTGTGACTCAACTAAGTTACAAATATGACGTGACTGAAAGCAGTATCGCCTCATGATAATGACCGTCTATTTTAATCTGGGGGGGAGTCATATAAACTTCCTTATTAAGCCCGCTTGTTCGGTCTTTACAGGAAAATATCAAACCTTGGTATTTTTGTATGGACCTCGCTTACGGTTCGGTCCGTACTGTCAAGATATCGGTCTGATATTTTCTCCATAAAGACCTCGCACTTAGTTAAAAAGTAGTTGTTAATAACCTTGACTTTGTCTTGGTTATTCCTCACCGATATTCCCCTTGCCTTAGGCGAATAATTCTTAGCATCCCATTTATGCAAATTTTCTAAAACTCCTTCTCCGCAGTTGTCATGTCCTGGTCAAGAATACACCTGTAATACCACTGATGAATGAAGCCTTACTCCCAGTTACACATCTAGGTTATAAGTTTCCCCAGTTCTCTAGTTACAATGCACACTTCAAATGAAGACCTAATGAAGGCATAGTCTCCTCTCCAGGAGAACCCCTTCAAGAAGAGTCTGGCAAGTTCCTACACAGTCTGGTACGTTCTGTCCCAGAAAGTAGCCAAAAAATTTCTAAGAAGCCATTTGCTGAAATTGCAAATGATCAACCACAGACCCTTTTTCTAAAGCCCTTCTGAAGATCTAATTTAGTGATGAGTAACTTCTTTAAACACAATACAAGAGTCACAAGATGAGAGACTTTTTTTTTTTTTTAAATCCAACATCGTGCTCCAAAAAGTTTATCCTGTTTTCGAATCATGACTCAAGCATACAAAAGGTATAAAATGATTTGGGTTAATCACGCCTCTCCACTAGAAAATTTTGCCTTACCCCGTTCAGACTCAATTCCTTCTGATCTGGGAACAGGGGACTTGAGGGATGCAACATTTTTCTCGCCCTTGCTGCTTTCCTTTAACTTGCCCTCCTTGGCCACATCTCGCTCCTTGGATGACTCTTTGTCTGCTGCCTTAGCATCACTCTTGATCTTCTCGTCCTTCTTGTCATCCTTCCTCTTGTCCTTCTCAGCCTTGGGCACCTTGTCCTTGGCGTCACCCGTTTTTTCCTCCTTCTGCTTCTCCTTCCCTCCTGGCTTGGTCTCTGGGGTGCTGGCAGCGGTCTTCTCCTTCTTCTCCTTTTTCTCCTTCACACTCTTCTCCTTGTCCTCCTTTTCTTTGCTCCCTTTGATGCTGTAAGAATCACAAATACACACTTTGAAGACTTGGTTCTGCAAGGTCGACAACACTGTACAATTCAGTTTTGATAGATCTCTTCATTTGAAATCCCTTAAACTCAATTTTTGCCAATAAAATCCTGAGATTTTACATCAGCAAGCTTGTCAAACTGTCAATAAATAAATCATTACATTTGTTAGAAATATTAGACTTGCTGGTAGATAGTTTACATTTCCTTCCATCTCCAAACTCTGTCTGGAAGAACATTTTCTGAACCATGGATATTAACTATAAATCCCAGGGAAGCAGGGTGATGTCTTACTCCTTTGGACTGAGGTGATACTCCAGATACTCCAATCCAGTATCTGACAACGGCACTGTCTCTGACCTCAGCAAAGTACACTGGAGCCTGTAGGAACCATTACAAACTCATTACCTTCCCACTGGTCCTGAATGGGCCTTAATGGAGACCTTTCTTTCCAGCTCTCCGTATGCCTCCCCTTTGATGTCTCCTTTCAAAATGATGCTTTATACATTCAATTTAATAGGTCTTTCGCAATTGTCGGGATGTTGTAACAACCATATCCCACCAAGACGGCTCCTTTCAAAAGGGTTCTTTGAGCAATAGCTCAATTTAATAGAACAGTAAGCAGATTCTAGCCTGGAACACTGTTCAAATTTGATTACGCAGTTCATAAGAAAGGTAGACTTTGATAAAAGATTGATTTATTTGCCAAGCAGTTTGAAATAATAAGCTGGTGCTAAACTTCCTTGCCTTAGGGACTAACCTTTTAATAACATTATCCAAGAGATGAGAGCAGTACATCATTCTGCAGTGCTCTTAGCTAGGGTTGTGCTGCAGGTAGGTAGGGATGTGTGTGCATGCGTGCGTACCTGTTAGGCGTGCTGCTGCCGTTGCTGCTGCTTGCTTTATTCGCCATGGTTAGGTTTTTGCAGGCCGTTTTCTGAGCCACCTGAGATTTGTCCTTAGATTTGTCTGAAAAACAGCAAATGCACATTAATCCTTCAGGATTAAATCAAATGACACACTTCATGAGCTGACCCATGCTTCATGTATTTGACCAAATGTTTTAAAAAGCATACATGGCTAATAAAACCTTTGTTGGAGCTTAAAATAATTCATGATTATTTTAGAACCATGGACATAAGAAACAGGAATAATCCAAAGGGAAAGTTTAAAAAAAAAAAAAAAACCTTAAACAAAAAGGTCAAAATAGCACAAGCAAAACATCTCTGGAAGAAATGAAACATCAGAATCTACTCAAAATTGAGAGGGCTCTTCAAAACGTACAAATTATTTAAATCTCCTTGAAGACACACTAATGAAGTTATTGGTATCAGGATCATTTGGAGCATGTGAACCGAAGAGGAGGAGGAAGAGGGTGTGAATTAAAGAAAGGCATATTTGAATAAAAAATTAAACCTTGGAGAAATAAGACTCCATGCCACCTTTATTGATCAATAATAATAATAATAATAATAATAATAATAATAAATAACCAACAGTAGTAATTGCTGTCCACTTTCACACAACACATGAAGATAAAAAGTAAGAGAGTAAAATTCCACTACAATAAAAGTGATATTGGGAGTAGAATATTATGCATTCCAATCAAGTTCAATGTTGAGCATTATAACACCTGTGCTAAAGCAATGGGAAGAAATTGCTGCACTAAAAACTTGATTAAGACAGACTGTACTTTACTTGTATTCAACATATAGTTTAAAGCATGCTGTCAGGGTATATAGTGATCCATACACAAACCCATATACAATCCCAATTCCAAAAAAAGTTGGGACACTGTGTAAAACATAAATGAAAACAGTGTGACGATTTGCAAAATCATGGAAACCCTATATCTCATTGAAAACAGTACAAAGACAACTATTTGTACGATTTAAACTGTTTCAGCATTATATCAAATGCTGAAACAGAAATGTTATTGTTTTTTGAAAAATATATGCTCATTCTGAATTTGATGTCAGCAACACGTTTCAGATAAGTTGGGACAGGCGCAAAAGGAAAAAAAAAAACGGAGATAGAACTCAACGCCAATGGCGTCAATGGGGATGCCTCCGCCCGGTAGACTACACGCCTTATTAAGTTGTGATTTGGGGATGGACATTTGACCTCACAGTAA
>JANZLB010000027.1:18945555-18955790 GCA_026167865.1 Notarius quadriscutis
TCCAAAGACATGCAGGTTAGGCTAATTGGTGGCTCTAAATTGACCCTAGGTGTGAGTGTGAATGGTTGTTTGTCTCTATGTATCAGCCCTGCAATAACCTGGCGACTTGTCCAAGGTGTACCCTACCTCTTGCCCATAGTCAGCTGGGATAGGCGATGATGGATGGAACTTGCAACACCACTGAATTAATAATCTAAGTGGGTATATGTAAATTTATCACCCTGTTTTTGTAAAACCCAAAAGAAATTAAGACTTGTGCACCAAATTCTTGGGGTTTTTTTTCCCTCTCTTAAAGATGTATGTTGTACAATCATTCTGCCACAGAAAGAAAGTTGAAAGAAATCGCTGGAATCCCAATATTGCCATGATGTTCATGTCCATGTATATATTGTGCCTCATATTTGTATCTTGTATCTGTTTCAAACACTTTATTTGTCCATTGTGAATAATGTCTTCTTATTCAGTTGTCGACTCCTCTGTCAGCTAGGACAGACTCCCAAATTTACTTTGAGTGGCATTTCCTCTGCATCTTTTATTTTAAAGGAGCCTTTTTTTCCCCTTTGTGTCCTCTGCATAAATCTTTAACAAGTCTTTCCTTTTCCTCAAACCAGTCCCATTCCCTGTGCTGAAACCGTATTTGTGCTTTGTGAGTTGCCTTAAGCAGCAGAAGTGAGCTGGGAGCAGGCAAGGACTGCAGAGCTGATTTCTGGGCCTGAAAAATGTCATCAGAAGGCTAAAATGAAACTATTCTGCTTTGCTGAATTGCAAAAATACAAGTCACAATTTTTCTCACCTGATTATAAGTCCTGAAAAATTGTAGACATGACAAATTGCACCATTAAGTTGCTTATAAGAGTTCAAAAGTCACAAAGATTCATTAAACTGGAGTAATATATAGTGCAGTTAACTGGAAGCCACTTCCACAGAGCTTCCCTCACAGATGGATCATACGCCACACATTTCTTTTCACACTAAGAGTACCGGTAGTCAGAAAGGGTGATGCCAATTCTGTACACTAGGTGGCATGGATTGCTTTATAAACTTCTGTATTTCTCAAAAATTACTTCATGTGTGCTGTCCTTATGAATTTTTATTCTATCTCATTTGAATACCTTTGTACATCAAGGTAATGAATCCTTATTTATAACAGCTCATGATGATGCTTCTCCCTTTCAGTCATCAAACAGGTCAGAGCAATTTCCCCTTTATCATCATCTGGCATCCTGCATCTCGAAAGATGATGGAGCAACATGCACATGGGTGTCAGTTTCAGATGGGACACTTGCAAGAGTGGTTGTGAAGGCCCATTCTTGAGTGGCAGTCTCTCCCACATGAGCTGCACAGAAATTATGAAGGAGTTGGGGTGGTAGTCGCTCTTGCCTTTCTTCTGGCCTGCTTGGTAGCCTGGTCAGAGATCCTTGTAGCCTCAGCTGCTTCGATGCCTTTTTTAATTGTAAGTCTCCAGACACTTCTATCATCTGCAACGCTCTCCCAGTTGTCCACATCAATCTGGAACATCTTCAGGTCCTTCTTGCAGACGTCCTTGTATCTGATCCGGGGTCAACCTACTGTCTGAATACCCTCAGCAAGGTGGCCAGACAGCATGTCCTTAGAGATGTGCCCAGGTGGCATTCGCTTTACGCATCCTTGCCATCTGAGTCACCTCTGACTGAGAAGGGGCTGGATGCTGTGAATGTCAAAAGGACCCCTGCATGAGTGACTTTATTCTGCCAAGTGATGTGCAAAATTTGCCAAAGGCATTGTAAGTGGAAGACATGCGGTTAGGTTAACGTGGGGTAGCCTTGGGCTGAAGTGCCCTTGAGCAAGGTACCTAACCCCCAACTGCTCCCCGGGTGCTGTAGTATGGCTGCCCACTGCTCTGGGTGTGTGTGCATGTGTTCACTGCTTCAGATGGGTTAAATACAGAGGATGAGTTTCACTGTGTACTTGAGTGTGCATGTGATAAATAAAGGCTTCTTCTTTTTGAGCCTCTTTTCCTGCCTTGTGTAGGTGGTCCAGGCCTCACTACCTTAAAGGGGTACAAGCTTGGTAGACCTTATCTTCAGTGTTTACAGTCAGGTGGATGTTGGTCCATACCCTCTTGTTCAATCTGGCCATAACAGCCGCTGCCTTTCGGATCCTGTTACTCATATCTGTGTCTAGAGGCAAGATGTTGGCAATGGTTGATCCAAGGTATGTAAAAGTGTCAACCACATCGAGAACATGTCCATCTATGGTAATGGTGGGTGGGGAGTCCATATCCTGAGCCATGATATTCATTTTCTTAAAGCTGATGGTCAACCCAGACTCCTTGCAGGTGTGAGACAGTCAGTCAGTGAGAGACTGTAGCTGGGCCTTGATGTGGGAAGCTGAAGTAGCATCATTTGCAAAAAGCAGCTCGCGAATAAGAACCTCAGTGACCTTGGTTTTGGCTCACAGCCTGGCAATGTTAAAGAGCTCTTGTGTGTAGGTATATGCTATCTGGACAGTCAACGGATGCATAATGAAGGAGTACCAAGAAGAAAATCCTGACGTGTTGGTGCCAGTACACAACCTTGACTGACACCACTGCTCACAGGGAAAGCTTCAGTGATTACACCTTTGAAGCAGACTATGCTGTGCATGTCCTCATGAAAAGAGGAGATGATATTCAGCAGCTTGGGGGGACAGCCTATCTTATGGAGCATGCTGAACAGCCCATTTCAGCTAACAAGGTCAAAGGCCTTTTTCGATCAATGCATGCAACATATAGTGGCTTATGTTGCTCTCAGCACTTCTCCTGTAGCTGACACAGTGAGATGATTATATATAGTGTAGATCGACCAGCTCTGAAGCCACACTGGGACTCTGGGTAGATATGGGAAACGAGGGACTGTAAGCAAGCTGGGCAGGACAACTCAAGTAAAGGCCTTGCCCACAATACTGAGAAGGAAGATGCTACGATAGTTGTTGCAGTCACTCTGGTCACCCTTGTTCTTATACAGAGTGACAATGCTGGCATCTCACTGTGGGTTGTACCCTTTCTTCCAGCATAGACAGAGCACCTCATGCAGGTGTGGTAACAGGACTTACTTTCCACTTTTCAAGACTTCAGCTGGGACGCCATCATTACCCAGAGCTTTCCTGCAGGCAAGGTAATCGATAGCTTTGCTCAGCTCCTGCATTGTTGGCAGTGCATCTAGCGCCTCCATGGCTGGCTGATCTGGAATGGCATATCGAGCAGTGGCTGTGATCAAGTTGCTAATAAGAGTTCAAAAGTCACAAAGGTTCATTAAAGTGTTGTAATCTATAGTGCAGTTAACCGGAAACCACTTCCACAGAGCTTCGTTCACACATGGCCCATATGGTATACATTTCCTTTCACACTAAAAATGGTCAGAAGCGGTGATGCTAATTCTGTACACTAGGTGGCACAGATCACTTAGTAAACTTCTGTATTTCTCAAAAATTACTACGTGTACTGTCCTAATGAATTTTTATTCTATCCCATTTGAACATATTTGTACATCAAGGTAACAAATCCTAATTGATTACAGTTCATGATTATGCTTATCCCTTTCAGTCATCAAACAGGCCAGAACGTCTTCCCCTTTAGCTTAAAGGATTATAAATAAATATATACGGTAAATAATAATAAAGAAATAAAATTTATTATTTTTAAAATAATTATAAATAATTATAAATAAAATTTATATTAAAGTTTGATTACCATATTGCATGGTGGTGTAGTGGTTAGCACTGTCACCTCACAGCAAGAAGGTTCTGGGTTCAAGGCCACGGGCTGGTGGGGGCCTTTCTGTGCGGAGTTTCCTCTCGGTGCTCCGGTTTCCCCCACAGTCCAAGGAGTTTAGACTAATTGGTGGGTCTAAATTGATCCTAGGTATGAGTGTGAATGGTTGTTTGTCTCTATGTGTCAGCCCTGCGATGATCTGGCAACTTGTCCAGGGTATACCCTGCCTCTCACCCATAGTCACCTGGGATAGGCTCCAGCTTGCTTGTGACCCTGCACAGGATAAGTGGTTATGGATAATGGATGGTACCTGAGACTACTTTATTTAAAGTAAAGGGATGTTACAACAAATATTAATAGATTTATAGTGTTTTTAAAGTCATTATTTTAAAGGCATCCTTGTTCAACAGCATTTCTTTGCATGTGTCTAAGATTTTTGCACAGTGCTGTATAAAAATAAATAAATAAATAAATAAGAATCGACATACAATATGTGTGTATATTTTTTCCATCTTAACCTATTTAGCATGGGACAGGGCTTTTATTCTTCAAGCAGCATGCGTTCCTTTTTCAAATTATACAATTCAGCACAAAACCAGTGCCAGTGCCATATAATTTCTCAAATGAAGCAGTCCTCAATCTAGCTTCACTTCTTCTTCTTCTTCCTCTTCTTCAGTTAAGCATGACACTAATTAGCTGGCTGCAAGGAAAGAGAGAGAGAGAGAGGAAGTTTTTAATTGATAAACATGGGTACATGAATGTACAGAAGCAACTGCTGTGCCATGACAGCTTAATCACAGGAAATAAACCTAGGAATGGAGTGAATGAATGCTATTAAACCCAAAGCCTGCTGGTAAAGAGGCAATCATTAGAGATTAAATTAATCCTCACTCAAGGAGGAAAAGACTAGTGTGATGAAAAGAGAAGCAGCAAAAGATTTGAGCAAATAAACCAGAGTGGGTGAAGTGGAAGAGGTAGGAGAGTAAGTTCTGGAACAGTGCAGTAATTGTGCCTGTTTAAACAGAAGCACAGGGAGTTGATTGTGCAAGAATATGCATGAGATGAGAGGGCTAAGGAGCAAAGTCTAAGTGCAATTCCTATTACAAAATACAGCTTTACATTCACTAAACCTGGAAATGGGTCGTGTGTGAGGTTGTGACATAATGTGTGGGGTCTCAATGTACCTAGACACCCTGCACTGCAAAAAAATGAAAACAGAATTTGAGGAGAAAATTCATTAATATTATTGAAATTATCTTGCTGCATGGACAGATAATTTTACTTGACAAGACATCTTAGAATAAGTTGGTTACAATCTAGAACTAGTTTTAGTAATCTCAGAGTTGGTGTCTTGTATTCTTCTAATAGGAAATGCTAGATCGTTTCAACTATATTGAAGATATTCTAATTTATTAAGATATCATATTTGCAGTGTGTGAATAAGGAGGCAAAGTCAGTAGGAGAATTGTAATGCACTACACAAACACAAATATGGTTACAGCTGAAGGCGTGAATGCAAACTTTAAAACACACACACACACACACACACACACACACACACACTGAGTGAGAGACAGCTTTATAGGTGGAAACACTGTTGATAAAAGAAGTCAGAGACAAATGGCCAGATTGGTTTGAGCTGCCAGGAAGGACATAGCAACTCATAGCAACTCTTTACAACCATGGTGAGCAGAAAAGCATCTCAGCATGCAACAGCAGAAGGCCACATTGGGTTCCACTCCTGCCAGCCAAGAATAGGAGTTTTAGAATCAAAAACAAGTTCCTATTAGAGTGTATATAAAAACAAGGATTGCAGGACTTAATGACAACAGACCCATAACCCTAACTTCTGTGGTTATGAAGTTATTTGATCACCTTGTGCTTTCTCATCTCAGATACATCACTGACCCGATCCTGGACCTCTTGCCGTTTGCCTATAGACCCAACAGGTCTGTAGACGATGCTGTCAACATGGCTCTCCATTTCATCCTCCAGCACCTGGACTCCCAAAGAACATATGCTAAGATCCTATTTGTGGATTTGAGCTGTGCCTTCAACACCATCATCCAAGCTCTTCTGCAGGACAAGCTGTTCCAGCTGAGTGTGCCTTATTCCACCTGTAGGTGGATCATTGACTTCCTGTCTGACAGAAAACAGTACATAAAATGGGGGAAACATGTCTCTGACCTCCGGACTATCATCACTGGATCCCTCCAAGGCTGTGTCCTCACTCCTCTACCCTTCTCACTGTACACCAACAGCTGCACCTCCTGTCATCAGTCTGTCAAGCTCCTGAAGTTCACAGAGGACACCACCCTCACTGGACTCATCTCTGATGAGGATGAGTCTGCCTACAGGTGAGAGATTGACCATAAGGTGACCTGGCACAGGAAGAACAACTTGGAGCTCAATGATCTAAAGACAGTGGAGATGACTGTAGACTTCAGGAGGAGCTCTGCCACACCTGCCCCGTCACCCTATTTGACTCCCCAGTGACCTTTATGGAGTATTTCCACTTCCTGGGCACCACCATCACACAGAACCTCAAGTGGGAGATTGTGGCAGCGGGGGTGTGGTCGAGCATCAGCTGTGAATGGCGAGGAGGCAGGTTGAACCAGCACGTAACATGTGATGAGGTGCACCTGTGTCAAATTACTGGCTGTATATTAACCTGTGTCTCTAAGTGTCTTTCAGACAGTTAGGAATGAAAGAGGGAGCTGTGACACCCTGTCGTGTGTGTGTTTAGTGTTTTTGTGTCGTGAAAAGTCACTGAAAAGTGTGTCCAATAAAAACGTACTCACCTGTTCTGAAGCCTGCTTCCCATTCCTCTGTTTCCCAAAGTTAGAAAGTTGTTACACTGGTGCTGAAACCCAGGACCTGAGGAATGTACATCGCCATGGGATCCAAACCAGTCAAAAAGAGCTCCTCCAAACTTTCGCTGATGACCTCCAGTGCCAGCAGCACACCCTCATTGTGCTGACCCTCATTGATCAGGGCCGGTGCTTCCAGGCTCTGCTTAAAGCCCAGGCAGAGGACTGGCAGGTGATATGGAGCTGGATCCAGTCTATGGGTGCTCCAGCAGTTCTTGCAGCCAGCGTGCCCATCCAGCTGGTGAAGATGGGGCCGCAGGATGACTCCAACGCCTTCCTCGAGCTGTTTGAGCATGTTACAGAGGCGAGCTCATGGCCAACCTCTCAGTGAGCAGCTTGTCTACTGCCGCTCCTGTCAGGGGAAGCCCAGCTTGCAGCTTGACAGCTTCCAGCCACCAGCATGCTGGAGTACCCCAACCTGAAGTGAGCCATCTTACAGTGGGTCGGACATGGCCCAGTAGGGCAGTGCCAGCACTTCCACTCACTGGCGTACAGTGAAAAGGGCCGGCCGTTCACATTTGCGCAACAGCTCCGAGATGCCTGCAGGCAGTGGCTGTTGGCTGGCGAGGGCACCGTCAAATCCATCATTGAGCGAGTGACACTGGAGCAGTTTGTTGCCCAGCTGCTGAGCGGGACGTTAGCATGGATCCAGTGTTACTGATTGACATCACTGGAGGAAGTGGTCCGACTGGCTAAGGATCATCTGACGGCATATCCGGAAGCAGGCTGTGCTACAACTTCCTCTCTCTCACTTTCACTTTCTCCTTCTCCCCTCCCTCTCCTTGCCCCTCCCCTACCCCAGCCCTGTGGAAATGGGGGCTAGCTCCCCCAAAAACCAATCTCTGCACCCGTGTTTATCCTTGTGTTTCTACTCTCCCTTCTCCTTCTGTGTCTGTATCACTATTAACCCCCTCTCTCTCTCCACAGATAAACTCATCCATGTCCACCAGAACCGCAAGCGAGCCTGGGCAGGTTTGTGAGTGCGGAGGGAAATTGGGGAATCAACGCTTCCATAAGGAGGCGGGGCTACTGGTTCATGTCCCCAATGTGCTTCAGGCTTCCCCTGATTGAGTAGGGACATACAGGATAACTGAGTATTCAAGGGGGTACACATCAGGCTTTGGTGGCTTTAAGTTGTAATCAGACCTCCATACATCAAAGCCTGACTCAGTGCAGGGCACTGGGAAATGCACATTTGGTGAAGGTTAAGTGCGTGCACAGTGATATACACAAATATCCACTGATGCCCATCACTATCCACTTCCGGGGAGAAAAGCATAGTATAGAGACCACAGTTAGTCTGAGTCTCACTCGCACTCTGATCCTGGGAACCGATTGGCCAGGGTTCAAACTATTAATGAAACAAATAGTAGTGGGTGAGTCCTGCAGTAGCACATCAAGGGGGAATCCCACTGCAATGTTGGCTGGGGAGGCGGTTTCAGGCACACCCGTGTCAGCTCCGCATCATGATGACACAGAGAGTGGGGAGAGCCCTTCTCCCTTTCTGGGGAATCCCTTAGGGGACTTCCCATTGGAGCAGGTGCATGACAAGTCTTTGAGACATGACTTTGACCTAGTGAAAGTAATTGATGGCCAAATCCTCCAGCCTAACATTATGCTTTCCTTCCCATACTTTTCTATTATTATGGATAGGTTGTATAGAGTGACACAGGACACTCAAATGAAAGAAAAGATAAAATAATTGTTGGTCCCAAAGAGCTGCAGGGAACTTTTATTCCATGCAGCTCATCATAATCCTATGGCTAGGCATTTGGGGCAGGATAAAACACTAAATTGTCTCATGGCCCATTTGTATTGGCCAGGGATTTGCACCGATGTCCGCAGGTGGTGTGCAGCATGTTATGAATGCCAGCTGGTAAATCCAGTGACCACGCCAAAAGTGCCATTGCGCCTATTGCCATTAATTGAGATCCCCTTTGAAAGAATTGGAATAGATCTCATCGGGCCATTAGATCAATCTGCACGAGTATCGCTTTGTATTAGTCATAGTGGATTATGCAACATGATACCCGGAAGCAGTGCCTCTCCACAATATCTCAGCATGTAGTGTTGCAGAGGCGTTCTTCCATATTATCTCTCGAGTGGGATTCCGAAAGAAATCCTGACTGATCAAGGCACTACGTTTATGACATGAACACTGCACGAATTATAGTACTTATTGGGGAGTAAATCGATTCATACTAGTGTTTATCATCTGCAAACGGATGGGCTGTTCAAATGATTTAACCAAACACTTAAAAATATGATTCATAAGTTCGTTCATGAGGATGCTAAAAATTGGGCCAGGTGGCTCAACCCTCTATTGTTTGCAATGTGCGAGGTCCCACAAGCCTTCACCAGGTTTTCCCTGTTTGAATTGCTGTATGGGCACAAGCCCTGTGGTGTCTAAGACATCATTAAAGAAAATTCGGAGGAGGGGCCTTCTCAAAATAAAAATGAAAGTCAATACATTCTTGACCTGAGAGCAAAAGGTGCCAGATCCGGTCCAGTGAATGGAGCCACGTGAACGGGCTTTTGCTCAGGTAAAGGTGGTTTTGTGTGGGGGCCTGCTGTTGCATTCTCCTGACTTTTCTCTCCCTTTTGTTTTACAGACTGATGCATTGGACAGAGGACTGGGGGCCATTTTGTCCCAGGTGGTGGAGGGGGAGGCATTTCTGATGCTGAACATCAGCTGCAAGCTCTCCGTGGGAGAGTCAAAGCACAGCACAATAGGAAAAGTGTGTCTGGCCATCAAGTGAATGGTCCTCACTCTTCAGTACTACCTGCTAGGATGCTCATTCACCCTCTGTTCCTACCATGCCCTGCTCCAGTGGCTCCACAGCATGAAAGAGGTCAATGCACAGATCACTCATTGGTATCTAGCCCTTTAATCCTTTAAATTTGAGGTAGTCCATAGGCCGGGGGCAGAGATAGCGGTTGCAAATCACTTCTCCTGCCTGGGGGGAGTCAGCTGCAGACTGGATGGCACCCTGGCCTGAATCAGGCGGTGGGGGTATGTGGCAGCAGAGGCGTGGTCGAGCATCAGCTTTGAATGGCGAGGAGGCAGGTTGAATCAGTAGGTAATATGATGAGGTGCACCTGTGTCTAATTACTGGCTGTCTATTAACCTGTGTTTCTGTGTGTCCTTCAGACAGCCAGGAACGAGAGAGAGAGTTGTGTCACCCTGTCGCGTGTGTGTAGTGTGTCTACAAAGTACTCAAATGTCACTAAAAAGTGCTAATAAAGTGTAGCATACCTTGAATTACAGTGCCTGCTTCTAGTTCCTTATTGACCACAGCTGGTACAGTAGCTTTTAAACCATAACAATTCCATCTTGGCCATAAAGAGAGAATTTCTGTAATAATATGTCATGGTTAACAGTATGAAATGCCTTTCATAAATCAACAAACACTCCAAGTGTAATTTCCTTATTGCCTTGGGCTGCAGTAATGTTATCAACAAGTTTCTCTCTGAATCCATATTGATGGGGATATAATATATTATTAAGTGGGCTTGCCCCAGCAAGTCCCACTTATTAAGTGGGCTTGCAAGTCCCACTTATTGTAATCTCTAAGTCGCGTTTATGCTTGCTTGCTTGCTTATCTTGTGTCAGTCTGTAAAAAATTTAAAACGCT
>JANZLB010000027.1:19038189-19048840 GCA_026167865.1 Notarius quadriscutis
TACTCTTTTTTTTTTTTTTTTTTTTCCCCATAGTTGATATCTGTACATCTTTATAAAATAAAGTTGTGTGTGTGTGAAAAGTCGATTATCTCTCTCTCTCTCTCTCTCTCTCTCTCTCTCTCTCTCTTCTCCTCCCCCCCCGAACCTTGTAGGACTCCAGGGCTTATTTCCATCTCCTGGACCAAATTGCACCTAAAGGCAATAAAGAGGGGGAAGAACGGATTGACATCAGCATGGCAGGGTTCAATGTAAGTCATGCTTTACAATACGAGTTTGAACATGCATCGCTCATCTACTTGCAGATGTAAGCTGTTTGAATTCTTTTTATTCATGTAGGAGTTGTAATGGATTTTACACAGGTACTTTGGCCTATCTTTTTTTTTTTTTGCCTGATGTTCCAGATGTGAATCCATATACCTTAGGGCATGAATGAGGGCTTTAAATATAATCTTTCAGGGCAAGAACCTGTACCATATCCTTAATGTGTGTGTGGAGGGGGGTGTTTTTAAAATTAAATTTTATTTATTTTTTGGGAGCACTGACATGTATCAGAAGGGATCCTGTAAGGGTCTGGCAGACACTCAGACCATCTGAGAGGAGCACAAGTGTTAAGCCTTAGCTCAGCAGTAAGTTGAGTGTGGGTGTGTGGCTGTATAGTGTAGGTCTGGATAGGTTTAATGATTTAATGGATGCACAAGTCTGTGCTGTGACTGGAAATGCATGCTCTCAGCACAGATGCTAATCTTAGGAGTGTGCACTGATGAAATGACATTGCTCACTGAGCTTCCTTATTGTCCTCTACATGGTGCCCCACCCCATAAAAGAATTCACCATTTCTGATGTCTGGAAAATACTTTTTGAACCAAAGTTAATGCTCCTAATGGGGGGGTACAGATGCCGTTTGAATAACTGTGGTTTTCATGCTCTGTGAAATAGTGGGTGAAACACTGAATTAAAAACATGAGCATAGCTCTGTGCAGGCAAGTTTTGCTCATGTCCTGGACTCCTCCACATTTTCATGAAAATATTTTCCATCTATGTTTGAGATTGCATGTTTCAGGGAAACTGACTCAGTGCCAGATTTTATAAGATGCCTGTCTGCAGCAAAAGGCTGATGCAGTCAGCACATCTGTTAATGCTGCTGTTGCCAAACTTGCCATATGACAAGCTCTTTTTGTGCAGTTTTGTCCTTGCGGTCTCAAACCTGCTTGAGCGCATTGTTGCATGGCTGGCTTCACAGCATTCTTGAAGACATTTCACCATTCGCCCTTTATCAGTTTTACTGAAATTGCAGGGAATTCCATAATACTTTGTCACATGATGTCAAAATACACAAGTTTGTGTTCACCTTGTTTCCGGGTCGGTTGCTCCATCTTTACATGCTTTAAACCTCTTTCAAGCCGACTGTCATTTTTGTCCACTGTTTCATACGTTATACTTCTGGAACTTGGAAAAGTATGATCATTCAGAAATGTGTTTTCTTGCACTAAGACTCGGAACATAGTGGTTCTAAATCTGTTGTCTTGAAACAGTCCTTTGTTTTGGCACTAAATCACCATTTTGCCTTTCCTCTTTTCAGGGTGCAGTTTATTTTGTGTTCCTCCAACACTATGATGCAACTTTTGTATATACTGTTAGATAAAACAAATAGTGCAGGAAATAAGACTAACAAATGCAGTGTATCATCAAGCTCTACAGAAGAGTAGGAGCTCGGGAGAATCAGAATAAACTAGACTAGAAAATTTTGTAAGGAAGCAGAATGATTGGGCAAATTGCATGCGTAATAAATCATAACCAGCGTAATTAATAAATGTTCTCAGAAAGCTGGGTATAAGCCAGAAGATGCATATATATCCCACTCTGAACAATTTTTTACAAAATGTATGTCTCCAGTACTTTGTAGCACATACCCTGGATTTATATTTGATGGTTCACAATGCCATGTGAATGTGCTTAACGTGGTGCCAAAAGAAGCCAATCAGGAAACGGCAGCAGCTCGACAACAGTTGGGAGTAAAATGGGCCTTTTCACACCAAATTTAAGGTGCTGCTGTTCTCAGGTCTTTTTCAGGGTCAAAACTGTGATCATGACCCAGAGACAAGGGTATTTCCTCACACCAGCTTTGTTTGTGTATGTCTGCTATGAATACTCCCTTTTCAATGTCTGTAGTTTCCCATTTCACTCGTGCACACCGTTATCTAAAGCGGATTACATCATGCTTGGTTGATTTCCCTTGACACAAAGACCGGATTTGGTCTTTTTTTTTTTTTAAATATCGGCTTCTTGGACGCCAATTGTTCTAGTGAGTAGAATTCTTTCACGCCAAGAGACACATTATCAAGACTACTGTCGTAAAAAGAATAGTATTTACGATTTATTTCTTTGGTTTTATGCACTGTTTAAAGCCTTTTTGCTCTCTCGATTTGTCTCAGTGACATCAGAGAGTTGGATCAGTAGTTTATGCAAATTATTTGTAGCCTTTATAAAGCCTTAAAGAAGTGTGATTCAAGGCTTTGGCAATTGTACATAATTGACTACAGGAAGAAGGTTTAGTAATGAATTATAAGATTACTTAAATATTTTCTCATTGTGTTTTGCTGTTTCAGGAGAAGGACGACTTGAAAAGAGCAGAGGCTATGCTGCAGCAGGCTGATAGACTGGGCTGTAGACAGTTTGTCACACCCGCCGACGTGGTGTCTGGAAACCCCAAACTTAACCTGGCGTTTGTGGCCAACCTCTTTAACAAGTATCCAGCACTGACCAAACCTGAGAATCAGGACATCGACTGGGGCCTGCTGGAGGGTGAGGAAAAAAAGCAAATAGAGACCACTCCCTTACCCCCCACCACCCCACCCCCAATCCCCTGTTGCCAGATCCATGGAAATATCATGCTACAGCAGTTACATGGTTATTTTCCAGACCAAGCACCGTCTAGCGCTTTTATTTGGCACTTTGCATCCATCCATTATGGAATAGTTCTAAAAATAGACATTTCTTCATCCTCTTGAAATGCAGTGTGCGCTTGTTAAGTGGCATTACGGAGGGTGTGTTAGACAGCAGAGAATGTGACTTTTACTTTGGATGGGAACATGGCCAAATACCATGATCATTTCCTGACGTGTGCCATAATGCTCAAGAGGGTGTTGGGGCCATCTAGTGGTTAAATAGCCAATCCTTTTCTGTTTTTCTGTTCAATACTTGTTGGAACTGGGGTTTGAGATTAGGAAAGTGGGTGATTTTTCATTAAGCAAGGCCAAGCATAGAGTCCACCGTAAGGCTTTTTGTTTGTTTGTTCGTTTTTTTACTGTGGAGTTGAATTGGGTGTCTTTTAAGCACACAGATCACCAAACTCTGCTCGACAGTTTTGGAAATGTGTAACTCTGCTCTAAAAACTTTTATTTCTTAGTCATAGCTTATAAGAGGGAGCTAAAACTATACAGAAAGTAGTAACCAAGTTGTGTGTGGGGGTTGCGTGTCTTTTCCTGTCTCTGCAGGTGAAACCAGAGAGGAGAGAACTTTTCGTAACTGGATGAACTCGCTGGGTGTGAACCCTCATGTCAATCACCTATACGGGTAAAACATTGTTCTGTGTTCATTTATCATGATCACACCTTTTTATTAATAATTTAATTGTGCTGATTAATTTTATGTATTTTGAAACAAGCTTCAGTGTTACTTTCTGAATGTGTCATCTTCCCTTCCTGCCACAGTGATCTCCAAGATGCCCTGGTCATCCTGCAGCTCTATGAGAGGATCAAGGTTCCTGTCGACTGGAGCAATAAAGTCAACAAGCCCCCTTATCCAAAGATCGGGTCCAACATGAAGAAGGTACCGGTTTCTTTTCCCTGATGTTGCACACTAGGCTTGTTACAGTGGCATGGTTTTATGGTTGGTTCAAATAGTTTGTGTTCATAAAATCCTCCCTCCCACACAAGGAAAATTAACAGAATGTGTTCAGAATTTAAGATTTAAAAATAAAATGCAACTTGACAAATCAGAAAGTCCTCTATATTACAGACTTTCCCATGGAGGAAAACCTACTGATGTTACAAAGCACTGACGCTGGAGAGACTTTAATGTTAAATAAGTGTCTCCAGACAGAAAATTTCACCATATCAACTATTAAGGATGTAACGATATCGTGGTAAGTGTTGTGTTCTACAAACACAACATTCCTGTACATTTCAGACCCAGTAACACACTGAGGCAGAAATTGGTCCACCCTAAGGAGAGAATACCCAGACACAAGCAGGACAACGTAGTGTATGCAATTCAATGCAGTGAGGAATGCACAGACCTGTATGCTGGGGAAATGAAACAACCGCTTCAGATGCATGGCTCAACACAGGAGAGCCAGTTCCTCAGGCCAGAACTCTGCAGTCTATCTGCAGCTCAATAACAAAGTACACTCGTTTCAGGACTGCAATGTACACATTTTAGCCAGAGGAGGCCGCTGGTTTGAAAGAGGAGTAAAAGAAGCCATCTTCGTCAGCCTGGAACGACCATCCCTGAACAGAGGAGGTAGTCTGAGACAGCACTTATCAGCCACATACAATGCAGTCCTTGGCACACTTCCAGAAAACTGAGTACACATCCACACCAAGACTCAGTTGACTTCAATGACCCACATGATGGCAGAGAGAGCCAATGACCCACAGATCACCCAAACGACCCCCTAGGCTGTGAACACTGGCCTCCAGTTACCCTAACACCTACAGGATGACAGAGGGTCAATGACCCACGTGACCTCAACGACTCTCCTTAAGGTTGCTTTTGGTCCACAAGAGGATGAATACCTGAAACTCCCCATTAGTTAGACAGGCCTGAAGAAGCCTTTTGGATGAGTGGTGAAACATCAAGAATTTCAAGCAAGTCCAGTTGCTTTCTTTAGCAACTTTGGTTTACTATGACCTGGACAACCGAGAACCTTCACAAACATGATGATAAATCATGAGACAAACTTATAACGATTTGAATTGATGAAATAAAATGACTAAAGATTATCAGGCTGCGTAATCTCTTAGGTTTTTCCTAGCTGCAGTTGCATTGTGTGCACAGCACAGTGTGCAAGAATGCGCAGTAGTGATGATGCATGTGACTTCACCCAAGTTGGAAGTAACACTGCTCAAATATCATGAAAACGTAAAAGTCTAAAATGGGAGAGCTGTTGTGTGATTGTACAAATAGATTTGACAAGAAATCTGAGCTCTATCTTTAGACTGCTGAAGGCTAAAGAAAAAATGCAAAAAGAGGTAATTTTATGTTCAAGCTTATGACGACCTTTACAAGTTTTCATATTTATTAAGAAATGGTCTGACTTTTTTAAATTTACAATAAAGGGGGTATTTTGGTGAATGGGCTATTATACTTTACTCCAACCTTTACAAATGTGGGTAAATAATTGTTGGTTGTTAAGAGCAAACAGGTATTTATTTATTCATTCATTAAAAACAAATTTTTTTTTAAAAATAAGTTGGGGTTTTTTTTGGGGGGAGGAAGTTAATATTCTCCATTTTAATTTTTTTTTTTTTTCTTCAAAAAATATCAGGGAGAAATTTGAATCAACCCAATATTGTGAATCGAATTGTGACATACGTAACTATAATACATGTTTACCAAAGGAAAAAAAGCACCACCTTTTTTCAATCCATTTATTATTAGTCTTGGTTTATTTGGTGTGCTTAGTAAACAAGTTGTTACCCTAGAAACAATAAGGTATTATAATAAGCACATTAATATTCAGTAAACCTGTGATTTTGAATTATTGCCAGCACAACAGTTAACATCATCTGGCCAAAATTAATGCTGATCAATAATTCAGTGCTGTAGTGAAAGCCACAATGTGTGTGTGTGTGTGTGTGTGTGTGTGTGTGTGTGTGTGTGTGTGTACAGCTGGAGAACTGTAACTATGCTGTGGAGCTGGGGAAAACCACAGCAAAATTTTCACTGGTGGGAATTGGAGGCCAAGATCTAAATGATGGGAACCCCACTCTGACCCTGGCTCTGGTCTGGCAGTTAATGAGGAGGTAGAGTTTTCTTTAGGGTACTTGGGTATCTAGCACAGGATTCAGTTGCAATAAAGGAGCTTCCTTTATTCTGGAATAAATAACATGAATCATACTACAAGAAGGTGTTTTTTGTTTTGTCATGCATTTAAAGGATCCTTTGAAACCTGTTCAAAATGATGGAGGCAATATAGGAATTGCTTTAACAAGCAACTGTGCCCCCCACCCCAAATAAATAAATAAATAAATACACTGCTTCGAGTAGTTTTGAATGCTGCCTTTCTTGTGCTCATTTTGTGGTGTCCATCTTTCTGTTTCAGATATACTCTGAATGTCCTTGAGGACCTGGGAGACGGAGAGAAGGTGAACGATGACATCATTGTCAGCTGGGTTAATGAAACTTTGGCCGGGGCAGGAAAGAAGACAAAAATTTCAAGCTTTAAGGTATGTGTTGAACCAGCACTAGTTTCTTCTCAGATCATATTTCAGATTGTACCTATTCTAGTCTTGTCATGCACTCTAAGCAACTCTGTAATTGGTTTACAGGACAAAGAGATCAGCTCCAGCTTGCCAGTGTTGGACCTTATAGATGCCATCCAGCCAGGCTGCATCAGCTATGAGCTCGTAAAAACTGGTAGCCTGACAGAGAGTGACAAGCTGGACAATGCTAAGTAAGTCATAACAGATAACAGTAGCAGAATCCTTATCTTACTGTTAAAATCTATTTAAATGAATGGATGCGTGCACAGGTGTAAAACATTTGTTGCTGTGAGGACTTCCGGGAAGATGGCGGATGGGTTAGTAGCATAGCTTTCAGCTCGCCCAAGTCGGTAGAAATAAATCCACTCAATTTGAGTAACTCGACATACAATTGTTATAAACTTTGAGATGAGTGGTCACCAAAGCCGGAGAAACACTAAAATCTCAGAGAACTCGAACAGTCTACAAAAGAAGAGGTCTCCGATGAAAGTGAACCTGAAAGTGAAGCATCAGAGAAAATGGATCACGCCGAAACACTGAAAGCTGGACTTGCTTGCATCAGCAGTGATATACGGGACCTCAAGCAAGACTTCTGTAATGAGCTGACAACATTCAAAGGTGAAATGAAACTAGAAATCGCTACCTTAAGACAGGACATGGAGCGAAAGCTTACAAAAAATCTCAAAGAACTTGGGGAGCAGAAGATGAGCATAACTGAGGCACAGGCTCTCATAGCGGAGTTGGAGGAGTACAACATGGAGACAAGCGGCCTCCTAACAAAACTAACCAAACAGACACACCAGATGCAGGACAAACTAACGGACCTTGAAGCGAGGTCTCGGCGAAATAATGTCAGGATTTTCGGATTGCCTGAGGACACAGAAGGAAGCTCCATTACAGACTATCTAGGCCAACTTCTTATAAAAGAGCTGGAACTACCCGAAGGATCAATCTACAAATCCAACGTACCCACAGAGCCCTCGCACTAAAACCAGGTCCGGGCAGTGCTCAGAGAGCAGTAGTGGTCAACTTTCTCAAGTTTGAAACTAAGGAGATGGTCCTACAGAAGGTCTGGCAGAAGAAGGGGATATAGGTGGGCAACAAGAAAATCCAATTTGACCATGATTACCCCATCGAAATCGTTCAAAAGCGCAAAACGTATCTGGGCGTCAAGAGAGCACTGAAAGAAAAAGGGATCCGTTTTCAGACCCCATTCACGAAAATAAGAATCCACTGGAACAACGGTGTTGAGAGCTACGACAACGCGAGGGATGCAGTGCAGGACATGAGGGCAAGGGGATTAACCGTGGATGTACCGGACGTGGACGCGGGGAGGAGGCGACTCGAGGTGCTCCGGGATGGCAGCGAGTGGGAGACGGCAGGATACGCCGGCACATCAAGCGAAGGAGAAGTTGCAAGAATACCAGAGGAGACCTGATGTTTAACATCTCGTCTGTGTAAAAAGGTAGCAGGGCTTCAAATAACACTGAGCTCGCTTAATTCATGTTGAACTAACGAGGCAGTAAAAATGAGGTTGGCTGAGTTAATTAATACAAAAGGGCTTCAGACACTACAGCTCAATAAAGAGTAACACCGACAGGGCGAGGGATACCAAGGTTGGACTTGTCTAGACGAAGCTGGGCACGGCTCTAGGTCGAGGGATGGGCCCTCACAGGAGAGGATTTCCCATCCACCCACCAACAGGGACTGGGGGAGAAGAAGAATCCCCATGTGGAAGTTACACAATGTTCTTAATGTTGTTTATGTTCAAGTTCATGCAGTTTTTGAGCTGCTTGGCGGGGCACATGCGCACAATAGTGAAGTAAGATGGTACAGTATGTAATGATCTGAAAATAATGTCCTTAAACGTAAATGGTCTAAATACACCTAAAAAGACGAAAACTTTTAAAAATTTGGATTTAGGAATTCATATTACTGTATAGTACATATAAACAAGGCCGTAGGAGGGGGGTTATGACATTAATCCCAAACTCAACCGTGTTTGAAAAGGAAATCCAGGATAAAGAGGGAAGATACGCACGAGTGAAAGGAAAACGAGAAAATGAACCTGTTGCGTTGGGAAATGTTTATGCGCCTCCAGAAAGCAGTAAACACTTCTTTAAACCCCTGTTTAATGTCACTGCAAGAGGAATGGAAGGTACTTTAATCCGTGGGGGGATTTCAACATCGTCATGAGCCATAACTTAGATACAACACGTTTAAAAGGAAAGAAAAAAACATATCAAAATTTCTAAAGATAACTTTACAAGAAATGGGAATGATGGACTTATGGAGAGGTCGCAACCCTGCTGAAAAGGACTTCACACATTATTCAGCAACACACAATGCTCATTCAAGAATAGATTATTTTTTCATAAATATGGGGGACAGACACCGAGTGACTGAGCGCAAGACTGGAGGTGCTGATATATATCGGATCATAACGCTTGCTTTATAAAACTAAATCTGAATGCGAGGAAAAGACAACCTGGAGACTAAATGTAGGAATACGCAATAATGAAGGACTGGTGAAAGATCTGAAGGAAGACATTAGGCAATACATGGAGGAAAATAGCAATGGAGAGGTGGGCCCGCACACCATACGGGACGCTTTGAAAGCGGTTGTTTGAGGAAAGATGATAGCTAGAACCACATTATTTTAAAAAATTAGAAGAGAAGCATATTCAAACCATTCTGTAACACTGAGAGAATTAGAGCAACAATACCAGAAGATAAATGACCCAAACATAGATAAACAAATTAAGGACACCAAAATGAAGATGATATCTGAATTACTACTGGATGAAGATGGTAAGAACACCACATTTGAAGCAAAATTATGATGAAATTGGTCCCAGAGCGACAAAACTTTTAGCAAAACGTATCTGGAAACAGCAAGCAGTGAATACTATACAAAAAATGAGAGTTCCACATACCAGTGAGCTAAAACATGAACCAGAGGGTACAGAGAGGGCATTTCAGGGGTTCTATAGAAAGTTATATACGCAGCCACCCGCTGCAAACGAAGAGGAAATGAGGAATTTTTTAGAACAATTAGATTTACCATCAATTGGCTCTGGACAAAATGAAAGATTAACAGCAGACATTACAAGAGGAGAGATTATTCCAGCGATAAATTCACTGAAAGATAATAAATCTCCAGGGAGCGATGGCTACCCTGCGGAACGGTAGAAGGTTTTTAAGGAAGAATTGATACCAGCACTCCAGGCCGCTTTAACTGGACTCTTAAAGAAAATAAAAGCCTGTTAACGTGGAGAGAAGCAATTACCTCAAATCATTTTAAAAGCAGCCAAAGATAAAGATAGATGTGAAAGCTACAGACCGATCTCAATACGAAATATAGATTATAAAATATATACATCCATTATCTCCAAAAGAATCAATACATTTATTGCAGAAATAATAGATAAAGATCAAACAGGGTTCATATCAGGTCGCCAAACACGAGACAATATTCGAAGATAATTGGCCAAACACAAAAAGGGAAGCAAAGCGCTGCACTGCTTAGTACAGGGCTCGACATTAACGGTTGTCCGCGACAAGTGATCCTTTATGTCGGACAAGTGCCGAAATACGCCGATATTCAGGTTACATATCAAATTTATTCACGTGATTTCCGAAGCATCTCACTCGACATGTTTTGATGAATCGCCGGATGTTTCTATTTGGAAAGAGCGATGTGTACATGCGCAATATTCCACTTGCGAAACCGGCCAATACCGCTTCGTGCATTTGAGTTGAGAAGTAAACGGCTGTTTACCAGACCCTCCAGGATTTCGCAATGTTGCAATATCAACGCAAATTCAAACAATCGCCGCGAATTCAGGGCGGTGTTGCAATTATATCCAATCCCCGCAACTTTCCCGCAAATTTGACCGATCATTGGCGTCGTCTTGAGGTGACGTCGACAAACTACCTTCCGCTTTACTTCCGCGTATACATTCAAGAGCAGCAGCATGTGCGAGTCAGTGTTTATATCGGCTTAAATTCTGTGACTGAAAGTGTTATGTTTACAGTGAAGCACTGTGTGCACTTTACATTATTTTTTTTTTACTTAATACAAGAAATTAATGGATGCCAACATTTTTGCCAAAATGGTATTTTATTTTCCATTGTTTAGGCAGCTTCAGCATCATACTGTGAGA
>JANZLB010000027.1:19159437-19172385 GCA_026167865.1 Notarius quadriscutis
GTTTACCTCCAATCTTCTCCTTTTTGCTTGAGCGTTGCTGCTCCGTTTCTTCTTTGACTGCTTGATTTTGTTTCATGAGCACAATCCACTCTCTCCGCCTCTTCTCCTCTTCCGGAAAAAAACAAACCTCTGGCTTCACGCGCACAATCCACTCTCTCCGCCTCATCTCCTCTTTTGGAAAAAGCCAACCCACTCGCTCCACCTCTTCTCCTTTTTCGGAAAAAGCCAATCCTCTCGCTCCACCTCTTTTCCTTTTTTGGAAAAAGCCAACCCACTTGCTCCGCCTCTTCTCCTTCTTCGGAAAAAGTCAACCCACCCGTTCTGCCTCTTTTCCTTTTTCAGAAAAAGCCAATCCACTCTCTCCGCCTCTTCTCCTCTCTCGGAAAAAGGTAAAAACTTCTTCCTAAACCGGCCCCATTGTTACCGTTCACTGCACAACAATAAAGCATGGTTTTTCTTTGGAAAGTCCCGAATGCACGTCTGCACTCAAGCCGAACAGCAATGCAAGTAAACGGAAGTGGACTCAAGCGGTTTGTTTGTCTTAAATGACGTCACGCGCCGAGTGGTCACGAAAATCGCCAAACAGAAATTCTCCGCGATCTGCACTAACTTATTTTAATTATTACTTATTAACAATACTTCTTGGGACTAAAAGAAAATTACAGAGGGTTTTTTAACATATAAAGTTTCAAATGTGCATAAATTGAAAACTGTTGCCTATGACATTTAAGGCGCAATCAGCTCACGGATATAAAAACTGTGAAAACGCACTTACTTTGCGAAGTATTGAGTTGTGTTGCTGACACGTTACCAAGCCTTATTTCCTTGTTTGGGTTCCTGATCTCCGATTTTCTGTTTCTCGTCTTTGATTCTCCCGAGTCTATGATAGCCTGTTTGTGCCTCGCTCGACCTATTGCCTGTTTCACCGTTTTACGATTTTGCCTGCCGTTCTGGATTGTTTACCTGTCTTCACTTGTATTAATAAACACATCTTCTGCAATTACATCCATCTCCCAACCATCTCTGACAGAATACTTCGCACTCCCTGACAAAGAGAATGCACATTCACCTGTTCGTACGTCATGCTCAGGAACAAACTAATGTTAATGCCGCTAAAAGAAGCACTGTCAAATGGTGCGGTTGGAGTCTTATTCTCGGACCCGACTTGGATCAATAGTGGACTCAACTTGGACTCGACTCAAAATTTTTTTGAACACTGAGGACTCGAGACTGGACTCGGACTCGAGGTTTAGTGACTCGACTACCACACTGGGGTAAGGTAATGTTTTTCCACACATTCAAACACAGTTCTAAAACTTCTTTTTACAACATCCTCATTTATCTGTTATTTTTAAAAAAGTACAATGCATACAACATAGATGTTACTTTAGCTGAACTTGTGCTGAATACAAAAAAGTCATATGACTGAAAATACTGCTTAGATTTGTTGAAATTGACAACAAAATCAGAACATGCCAAATCATTAGTGCCAGAAAATACCCTCAGACCCCAGAGGGTTAATCTCTCAAAGTATCCCAGATTGGCATCTTTTCAACTAGCTTCATGATGGAGCTTCATTCAGGAGGATTTTCTTTACATTAAATAGGCCGACCACTGCTCAGTTGATTCTTTTTAATTATAAATGAAAACTACTTGTTTGGATAAGCTATTAATTTTAAGAACAAAGCACTTAAAACTGTGAGTGTTCACTATATTCTTTACATTTGTTTCAAAACAATTTCCAAGCCTTGATCAAAATTCCTTTAAGACAATGAAAAATGTATGTTCAATTGAACACTCTTTGCATTCTCACTACTGGTAGTGTACATTGTGTGAGGAATAAAATCTGAAACCATTATTAAAGAATAATTTAATGGGTATCATTAGTAAGTAATTACACCACACTTTCATGCAGCTAATTCTGTCTTTGCTATCGACAATATACAGATATTCAGTTTTTTTCACTTATACTTATGTGCTGTAATAATGAAGCAACTTGGCTATGTGAGTAGAGGATGCAGCATAGTGAATGTACCATGTAATAGACCACACACTGGAGGAACCTTTAAACGAATGAGTTTATAGTTTTACTATTTCAGATTGATCCCAGCAAGGATGCTTTCAATGAATAAGCAGCTCTGGGAAATAATGTCATATCTACATGTTACATAAACACATTCCTCAAGGTACTCTATAGGCACTAAGATTCAGGAATGATGTCAAGGTAAAGTATTTCCTGTGATGCCGAAAAGAAGCTGAGAGCTGGCATCCTGTTAAGCCTTCACCTTAGATGATGATACAAAACGGCTCGCTCTTTCCCCAAAACCTTTGATATAAGTAGATCAAGCATTTCTCTCCACTCCTGTCCATGTCTCCCTGCCTGTGCCAGGTCCTCTGACAGCTCCAACACTTGAGTTTACTCGACACAAAAAGAGTTCGCGTCTACTTGGTAGTGCCTCATCAGAGCATAAATGCACCGCATAGTTGTGTGAATACAGATCACAGTGTGATCCACACTCCATTTTCTGCCTTTCTGCGCAGGCATCTGGAGTGTCTCCTGATATAATGAATAGCCTTTAGGCAATTACAAACATAGTGTTTGATGATGGATAAATAAAAGAGAAGGAAAACAAAAGGGAGAATGGGGTCTGCTAGATTAGGAAACAGATGCCGGGGGTTCTCATGTTGAATGACACTTCCCCCATGCTTGGCAGAGGATTGAGGGAGATCAGTGCCAAGCATTTAGTGCTGTTGTTTGGTAGATCTGTTTTTCCCCCCCACTTTCAGATGATGTGTGAAAGAAGAAGCATGACATACAGCCTGCAGCATACCCATCAGGAACAATGTGAGTTTTCCAACTTGATAATTTAATTTAATCTTTCCGAAACTAAGTATGTACTCACACTAGACTCAGTTGCCTTGTACCGTGATAGATTATGATTGTCCCTCCTCCCCACTCCCCCACTGGCCTGTGCTCACATTGCACTTAGAGTTCTGGGCCCGAGTATGCTTACGTCACAGTGCACCTTTTAGCATTGAAGAAATGCGCTCTCGCATAGCACAATAGCATGAAAAACATGACTGTTTTTTAGGGCCCGATGGATAAGGGATAGTTGGCACCAATACCAATAACAATTAAGAAAGGTCTGTGATTTCCGATATGATCTGCTGGTACCCACCTCTTGAAATATAAGACAAACATGACTTCATTCACATAGAAATTTAATAAAATATTGTGAATAGTACAAAAATAGTCAAGCAGGCCTTAATGTACATGAAAAAACATTTTGAACTACATACAGAATAGTGTTACCTTAATCAGGCCTATATACAGCTCTGGAAAAAAAATTAAGAGACCACTTCAATTTTTTTCTTAAATCAGCATCTCTACATATGGCAGCCATTTCATTCCAGTGTCTGTGATGGAATTCTAGCGCAAGCACACTTCATTTTACTTAATGAGGTACTTGTTAGGTGATCACCTGAACCAAATCTTATTTAACAAGGAAAATTATAAAAACCACTGCTATAGTCACCACTATCCTCTTGCAGTAGGACCAGTTTGGATGTGAAAAACAGTGCTAGTAGTACCTTAAATTTAATTGGAATACAAAAATATCTATGCATCATCAAAAGTGTTAAAATGAGAAATTTTGAGTGAGAAAAAGAAGGGTTCAATTCTGGCTTTATTGGCAGAAGGAAACAGTGAGCGGCAGGTTACTTCCATCCTCAAAATTTTAAAGACGGCAGTCATAAGAACAAGGTCAAGCGGCAAACATTGGGGAGAACAAAGTTTCAGACTAGCAGAGGGTGAAAACGACTCTCCACTGACCAGGATGATTGCCAAGTCCTTCGAATGTCACTCAACAACCACAGGATGACATCAAGTGACCTAAAAAAAAAAAGAATGGCAAATGACAGCTGGGGTTAAGTGCACTGCAAGGACAGTTTGAAACAGGTTCCTCTGTGCGGGGCTGAAGTCATGCAAAGCTAGAAAAAACCCTTCATCAGTTAGAAGCAAAGAAGAGCCAGGCTGAGGATTGCTAAAGACCATAAGGATTGGACCGTAGAGGACTGGAATAAGGTTATCTTCTCTAATCAGTCCAATTTTCAGCTTTTCCCATCACCTGGTCATCTAATAGTTAGACAGAGACCTGGAGAGTCCTACAAACCACAGTGTCTCACGCCCATTGTGAAATTTGGTGGAAGATCAGTGATGACCTGGAGGTGCTTCAGCAAGGCTGGAATGGGGCAGATTTTTGTTTTTGAAGGACACACAAATCAAGCCATGTACAAGGTTATCCTGGAAGAAAACTTGCTTCCTTCTGCTCTGACAGTGTTCCCTAACGCTGAGGATTGTGTTTTCCAGCAGGACAATGCTCCATGCCACACAGCCAGGTCAATCAAGGTGTGGCTGGAGGACCACAAGATCAAGACCCTGTCATGACCAGCCCAATCTCCAGACCTGAACCCTGCTGAAAACGTCTGGAATATGATCAAGAGGAAGATGGATGTCACAAGCCATCAAACAAAGCTGAGCTGATTGAATTTTTGCACCAGGAGTGGCATAAAGTCACCCAGGAGCAACGTGAAAGACTGGTGGAGAGCATGCCAAGACGCATGAAAGCTGTGATTAAATGTCAGGGTTATTCCACCAAATACTGATTTCAGAACTCCTTTTGAGTTCAAACATTCGTACTGTGGTGTTTAAAATTGAATATGATCTTGATTTCTATGCATTATTCATGGTCTGAAAACATTTCATCTTTTTATTTTGACTAGTCATTTTCTGCAATTAAATGCTCTGAGATGGTATTTTTGTGGCATTTAGGGGAAATGCTGTCAGTAGTTTATGAATAAAACCAAAAATGTTCATGTTTCTCAAACATGTAAAACCAGAGAAACTGATAATTTTGCAGTGGTCTCTTAATTTTTTTCTAGACGTGTGTGTGCGTGCGTGTGCACGTGTAATGTAGATAATTTCACAAACATAAAGTACCCAAATTTATCAAAACAATTCATCGATATCCTCATAAGTGACACATTTGAGAAACGTGGCACTTGCCCTTCTTGATGTCCTGGATGTAGAACGTCTGAAAAATACAAGTAGCGTATTCCCCAGTAAAATGCGTGTGTGTATACACACACTTTGGGCCCCAACTTGGGCCAGGGGGACAAAGTGCCCCTGAAGCTGACAGACTTTGGGCTTTTTTGACAGTGAAACTAGCCAGTAAATGGGTAGGAAATGCTAAATCATTGTTAAAATCATTTTAGAAAAAATTAACACACTGTACATATCTTTGTCAATGTGAGACTCCTTTGACATTTCAGTTGAGACTGATGCGCCTGTTGCGCGTCCCTGAGTTATATTCTTTTCTGTGTGTAAAAAATAAATGAACTTCCATGTATAAACAAAATACCCAATTACAGTAAGTGCATTTTTATTTTTTATTTTTTTAAACAATACACGATGTTAATTGGGCGATACCACTCCGATCCATGCATGAGCTGGTGCGCGTGCCCGAACTGGCACTACAAAGCCATCCTGGTCTCCGTAGCCCGGGTCCTTTGACCCAGGAACCTGGAAGTCTTGCAGTAAACAGCCACAGGAAAATGCAGTTCTCGCCTACACAGTCACAGATGCGTAAAATAAAAGACATGAACTTAACTAGTGTGTTTGTGCGCGCTGTTATATGATTACTGTAACAGTGTATGGTCAGAAAAGACAATAGATAAGCATAACCATTGCACAATAACGGTACAAGCAACCTCAGTGTGCACCCGAAAAGTTATTTAGCTGCTGGCTAGCTGCAGCTTGTAGCTGCAGAGCTCTGTCTCACAATCTGTATGCAGCCGGCCAGATATTTTTCTATTGCAGACGTGTGGCCAATTCAGGTAGCCCCGTATGCATTCGTTTAATGGTTTTCTGTGTGTTAAATAGTTACAGAATTATAATAAAGCAAATACTTTACGATTTATTTGGTGTATACTGAATTTTTTTTTTTTTTTTGGCCAAGGGAAGGATGGCAGGCCAGAATTATAACGTGGCGGTGCACCACTTTTAAAAGTGCCCGTGGAGAACGCTGGTGTGTGTGTGTGTGTGTGTGTGTGTGTGTGTGTGTGTGTGTGTGTGTGTGTGTGTGTGTGTACGTCATCATCGCTTGCGATGGACATCCAAACTAAACTGTGTGTTTTTATTTAAAATATAAGACAGAGAGACACACACAATATATAATATGTATGTGATATATATCGTACATATTGTGTATACACGCACACAGTATATGTACAGTATGTTATAACAACATACATGTTATATATAACACACATTGTGTGCATGTACTGTATATGCACTGTGTGTGTGCAAAATAATAGTTCTGAAAGAAACTACAGGACCAAAATTTAATTTATAGCATTGAAAAGTGAAAAATTGTGACCGACTCAGGACCATTCAGACATTTTGAAGCCAGCATCTGATTTAAAAAAAAAAATGAGTTAAGTCCAGTTTGTAACCCCACTTTGGTATCCAGCAACTTGATCAAAGCCTGATATTGATTGTATGACGAAATCGCACTTGGCTAACAAGGTTTTCAACCTTCTTCAGTTGACTGACTGTGTTTACCATTGTGTTTCTAAAACAAGCTACTTGCACAGTGTGATATTTTGCCTGAGGATCACTTCGGCAGGGTTAGAAAATAGCCTCCACATGATTTGTTCAAGTTAAGGTGTCAATTCAGTGAAAGGTTTATTGGACAGTTTCCATATTGAGATGCTTGACTGTGACTATACGCCCACTTAGATTAATAAATCAAACTAATCTGCTTAACTGTTATTTTCAAAAAGAATTGCTCAATGTTGTTTTGCAGCCCAGTTGTTCTACTGAAGTTCCAAAGGCCACGCCACGCTCAAAAAGGTGAGTTTTGTTTGAACCGCACACTATACAGTTAGCTTAAGTTTGGTTTCTGATTGGTTAAAATGTATAATCACACTGGTGTATTCCAGAAGTTTGGACACCCCTTGTCTAGACTGAGTTGACCATTTGAAGAGTTTTTGTGCCTTATTTCTTTCACCAACGTAGAATACTTCAGACCCAGCACTGATGATAATGTTTGATCAAGTCACAAAATGGACTGCTTTTATCAGGAAATGGTCCAAATGGGGTTATGTGATGGAGCAAGTTATTTCCCTTGTCAGCCACTTTCTTCTTGAAGTTAATACTGAAGGTTATGATTTTCTCAAGAAACCAGAAGCACATCTTAACTGTTTTGCAAAACTCTGACTTTACAAATGTTTAAACATCTTAAAGAAAACTTTAATCATTTATCACATTTTGTTTATGCCATTGCTGTAGAAATAATGGACTGTATTAGAACAAACACTTTTTTTTTTTTAAATATAAAGCGATGATTTTAAACTGTGTGGGATTTATTTATTTATTTTTAAATACAGGAACTCTGGGGGGCGGAGTTCCTGTATTAAAAAAAATTTAATCACATTTGACCAATCAGATTTGAGAATTCAGCAATGCTGTAGTATAAATTATTTTAAAATATCAATGTTTAGATTACATGATACCAAAATATAAATGTTGAACATCTCTTAAATGCAAAATTAAGTAAAATACTTTGAGTATGATGGTTGCTCAAACAATTTACATACTTTTCCTCCTTTTCAACATTAATTTCAGGAAACCTGCAGTTGTAACAAAACACACAGCTGTAAACGAGGCCGAATCTGCAGATGAATGTGAGCAAGATTGTGTCGCTGATAATACTAATGATGCCCCAATTGATATGGAAGAGATACCAGAAGGCAAGTGTTCTTACAGGGATGTTTGACATGTATATAGTTCTGGTCTAGACGTGTGTGTGTTTACTTTGTGTCTGTTTTGTACGCAGATGTTGTTGTGGTGAAGCCAGAACCTGTCAACAATGAAGGAAAAGATGAATTCAAAGGCCCAGAGTTCCGTAACAAAGGAGGGAGCAAAGTCAAAGAAGAGAGTCAGAGGCGGCGTCCTGGTAAGGCACTATTGCGCACACATTTTTGTGGGGTTCCTCCACCCCTCTTTTTTGCTTTATTTTTTCTGTTTTTCTCTTTTGCCCAGATGAGCACCTTGAAGAGATTAGGTCCTCGAGAGTTAATTGCACTGCGTGTGGGCAGCAAGTCAATCATTTCCAGAGGGACTCTGTGTATCAGCATCCTGTGCTCCAAGTTCTTCTTTGTAAAGTAAATATCCCAGAGCTTACTCCAAGCATCAGCATGTCTGTGATGTTTGCACTGAGCAGTTGGGATTAACACTGTTTTCCTTCCAGTCCTGTTTCAAGTATTACATGAGTGACGACATCAGTAAGGATGAAGATGGAATGGACGAACAGTGCAGGTCAGTCTGCAAAACAGCTTGAGGACAATGCTGAGTTTGGGGAAATGGTAATGTTAATTAGACTCTCCAAAGTGCACACCTGAAGAGGAAACATCTCAGTGTTAGCACAGGTGGTCGCTCTTTAAGGTGGGTTGACTAGCCTTAGGGTGGCCATTCATAAAACAAACCTGAACCATATCTTAAAAGGGCAAATTATATTAATCAAATACACCATGCACGGAGAGGCTCCGGTTGAAATTATGGATTCTCTGAGGTGGTATAGTATTATTTTCTGAGGGGTATAGCTAGTCACCAAAGAGGATCCATAATTCCTGGTGCCTCTCAGTGCATGGCATATTCGGTTTTTATTCTATCCACATTCACTGGATATGAGCAATCGCGCACTCTGGTTGGCTATCAGCTCATGTACCTTGAGTAGAGGAAAACAAAACGGCGGAGCATATTGCTGAACCAACCGAGGACGAAGTAAAAACTCGAAGAAAAAGCCCCAAAAAATACAAAATGCAACAAAATATGGAATAAAAGTATTTGATGGCAAGATTGTATCCCCCCCCCCAAAGAGAAAATATCGCGGTAGCTTTTGCAAAGTGCTACTGTCTTTTTGCTGGTTTGTTTACATTCAAAGTGTACATTCATTATTTTGTTGGATGTTTTGTATAAAGGTTTTATTTGTGAAATTTGCCTAAAAATAAAAATGCTCTTTTTCTCAAAATACAGTGAATAAAAGAGTTATTCCACTCAAGCTTGTCGTACATGGCTGATGGCCTACTTGGCACTACGCGCCTCGTCGGCTATCAGCCCATGTATGACTCAATTTCGTAGAATTACTGTTAATCCCTCATCAAAAAATTCCAAACCAAGTGTTAAGATTGAATCTCGGCATCAACTCACTGCTTCACTGCAGCCATGTTTGTTGTTTGTCGGAGCAACTTTCGACCTGCACATGTGCAATATACCATGCTATCGCCTGCCTTGCTAGGCATGATCATGATACATGGATCTACACACACACATGCTCGTGGAGTCACAGCTGTGACTTGAGTTGGTTCCTATGCTGTTATTTTTGGTATTTGAAAAAGAGACCAAGTAGTACATAACAATTACTGACTCATAAAATCAGAAAGCTGTTAAAACTATTGATTTGTGTGGTTATTTTAATGTGTTTAGTTGAAAATTCCCTTGGATGAAATGTGAATGTTTTTGTTTAGATTGTATAAATGACTTATATTTTTGTTTGCCTTTATTGTTGAAGGAAAAAAAAAAAAGACTTGAGTCGGCTGTATAGCTTAAAATTGTGATGTCAGTTCATGGTATATCCAGGATATACCATCGACTGACTCTCGCCGTATCCATTTTTTTTTTTTTTATGTCACGAGATACATTGTTTAATTAATGGTGGAACTATTTTATGTCAGGTGAGCCATCTTTGGCCAATCCCGGACCGGAACTTTTTCATGAGGGATATATCTAATATCCGGTGAATAATTGTCTGAAGGGTGGTGTGGTTGGGGAGTGGGGTTTCATTCTGAGCTTTGCTTACTGTGTGAGTTTTGCACATTCTCGCCGTGTTTGTGTGGGTTTTCTGCATGTTTTCCGGTTTCCTCCCACTGTCCAAAATCATGCATTATTGGTTGGCTATAGCAACCTCACCCACTGATGTGATAGTCTTCACTCTGAGTAAGTTTGCTATACTGGCATTGCTGCGAGACTGGAATTGAATACAAATGAATGTGTGTGCAAGCTCACTCTCTGGAGCAGTAGGGAACCCAGCGTTGTTGTCAGAGAGTTGGATTCTCCTGTAAAGATCCTAATTCATCAATTACTGCCCAAGTTCTGTTTGTCATTTGTACCCTAAATTATTTACATTCCACTGTTGGTTTTAACTTTTTAAAATCTTCCTTTTATACCATATTAAATATTTTGGCTACTATTTGGGTACCCAGTGATCGCAAAACAAAAAAAAATGAAATGCTGTTTGTTGTGGACCAAATGCAGACTTGGCATGTCTTCTGTTTATTAACCCTAATAATCCTAACTTTGTCGTCTTCTAGGTGGTGTGCTGAAGGAGGAAATCTCCTTTGTTGTGACTATTGTAGCAATGCGTTTTGCAAAACATGTATTCTACGTAACCTTGGAAGAAAGGAGCTGTCTGGAATCATGAATGACGATCACAAGTGGCATTGCTATGTGTGCCAACCTGAGCCACTTCAAGACCTTGTTGCAGCTTGTGAAAAGGTTCTGAGAAATCTGGAATGCATGAAAAAGCCAAAGGGAGACCATGACAAACCGAGACGTGACAGTATGAAGCACAAACAGGGCAAAGTTAAAAATTCAGCTCTAAATGGAAAGGATGCTAATTTTGATGGATCAGGGACACTAACCTTTTCTTACAAAACATTAAAGGTTCCAAAAGAACTGGTCAAGAAGACAAAGAAACTGATTGAGACAACAAATGGCTTGAACAGCACATTTGTGCAGTTTATCCAGCAGGAACCGGTCTACCTTGGTGATAACGTTGTCCGGCACAGGCATTTGAAAGCATTCAGATCTGTTTTGGCTGACTTGAAAAAGGTCCATGCGTCTTTAGAGGAGGCGCTAGATGAAGAGTTTAGAAACCTCGAGGTCTGCAGCAGAGAGGAGAACAGGTTAGCGGTTAATCCGAATGTAGCTAACACAGTCCCCAACTCTGAGCATCTTGACCAGAGTCAAGATACTCGGGTGGTTCTGGATGGCACCACAGATCAGGTTCCAGTAGCGTCAGAAGACAACATGGACGAGGAAAACACGGTTCCAGCTGATGTAGAAATGGCAGAAGAAGCCGTACCCTCAGCAGAAATTCCAGACGATGAATTTGTAGAAAACGAAGCTACTGCAAATGTTGACAACGGTGAACCTGACTGTGAAGATGATGGATCAGCAGCAGGTGAAGTCTCTCTTGACAAAGACATTGTGTCTATACCTCCGTCTGTTCCTGAGGAACTCTTTGAGATGGTTGAGAGTCTTTCAGATTGTGTAAAACAAGAGGGTGAAAAGGACTCTCTTGATTCTCCAGACAGTACATCAAGTAAGACCTCGCTGTCTGACGGAAAGTCAACAGAATCCAGTAAGAGGTCTGCAAAGATGAGTAAAAAACTTGTTGTAAAGCTCACCCCTATTCCTCTTAAAATTACCATCAAGAAAGATGAAAGCAAGTCCCAGTCGAAAGAAAAAGATGGTGCTCTGTCACCAGATGAAAGCAGGCGTTCCCCCAGAATGAAGACCACCCCTCTACGCAAGTCATGTGAAGGGAGGAGTCAGAGTAGATCCGATGGTACAAGAGCAAATGACGACTGTGACACTTCACAGATTCCAGTTTCAGCCGGTATGTCAGACTCTGATTCGGATGAAGTCCCCGAAGTCCTCCGGCAGGTAGAAGACATGGAGGCTGGCTCAGGCGAAGAGGAGGCGGAGCCTAACAGCAAGTCTGTGGATAATGCTGCACGGAAAGATTCCACTGACCAGCCCTCTGAAAAGACAGTGAAGCGCAAGCTCATTGCATCCTCCTCAGATTCAGAAAGTGGTGTGAAGTCATCGACAGTAAAGAAACAAGCTGCCAAAAAGAAGAAGGCTCAAGAATCTGATTCATCCAATCATGACTCAGATCTTGAGAAGGAGCTCAAGAGTTTAAGCAAGCTGAATACTACGAAGAAATCGTCTAAACGAGGCAAGGACGAAGATTCGAGCAAGAAGGAGGGGGATGAGGCCAAGAAGGAAGGTCAGAAAGGTCCGAAGAGATCATTTGCGCGTAAACGGAGGTCACAGAAAGGTAAAGAAAATGCCACAATAGATTCGTCCTCCAGTGAGGAACAGGAGGAGCAGGCAGCAGACTCCGGGGAGGATAGCAGCGATCAGCAGAAGATAAAACCTATTCTCGAGTCTGTGATGCCCCACACGGATGCTTTCCATCAGTCATCAGGTCAGTCAGCTGAAAATGATCAGCTTCTTGTTTTTTTGCTCTGTATAGTAATCGACAGGATCAGCATCGTATTACTTGAACGTTTTCCTATGATGTACAATATGCATCATGATATAGATTCGCTAACAGACTGACAGTTAAAATATTAAAAGATAAGTCCAGTTATAATTTTAATGTCTTGAGAATGTTATTGAACAATGAAGGGGGATCCGTTAAAAAAAATACTGTTTAATTTATATTTATTGCAATATTTTAACAAATGAATAAATAAAAATATGGAAAATGTGGCAAGTATTGTGATTACCTTCAGAAGAAAATTGTATTGTGAAATACTTTCTGATATCAATTATAATACACCGTCCCCTCCTAAAGTATTGGAAAGGCAAGGGCAACTCATCTTTTTAAACATTTGAAGACATTTGTGTTTTGAGATCCAAAGATGAATGAAACAATACATCAGATTTTCAGCTTTCATTTTCTGATATTTACATCTTGCTGTGTTGGACAACTTGGTAGACCACCCAACCTTTAGGTGAGCCAAAGTCAAGTCAAGTTTATTTGTATAGCGCTTTTAACAAAAGACATTGTCGCAAAGCAGCTTTACAGAATTTGA
>JANZLB010000027.1:19309044-19325881 GCA_026167865.1 Notarius quadriscutis
CGCCGGTTGTCCGCTAGCCTAGCCTTTAGCTTAGCTCCAGCTTTGCAGCCCCTGGGTTTCCTCCTCAGCTCGGCCGGAATGGGGTGTCGTATCCTGGCTCATCCCATTGTTTTCAGGGCCAGCAGCTCCTCTCTCGAATAAGTGAGTTGTTGTATTTTGCGTGTCATATTGCGCCAAACATTTTCAGTTGGTGATAGGTCTGGACTGCAGGCAGGCCAGTTTAGCACCTGGACTCTTTTAGTACAGAGCCATGAAGTTGTTAATATGTGTAGAATATGGGTTGACATTGTCTAGCTGAAATAAGTAAAGCCTCCCTGGTTGCTCCAAAAACTGTATATATCATTCAGCATTAATGATGCCTTCCCAGATGTCCAGGCTTCCCATGCCATGCACCCCATACCATCACAGATGCTGGCTTTTGAGCCATCCTCCAATAATAAGCCAGATGGTCCCTCTCATCTTTAAACCTGAGTGTGCGGCATCCATGATTTCCAAAAAGAATTTCAGATATTGATTCGTCAAACCACAGGACAGTTTTCCATTTTGTCTCAGTCCATCGTAAATGAGCCTGGGCCCAGAGAAGGTGGTGGTATTTGGAAATATTCCTGAGTCCATGTAACAATTTTCACTCCAGAATCTTGAGCTCATGAGCATCCAATATTGGTTTTCGGCCTTGTCTCTTGCATACCGAAATTTCTCTGGATTCTCTGAATCTTTTAATGATATGTACTGGAGATTATGTGATACCCAAACTTTTTTGCAGTTTTTTGTTGAGGAATGGGCGGCAAGGTGGTGTAGTGGTTAGCACTGTCACCTCACAGCAAGAGGGGGTTCGAGCCCAGCGGCCGACAAGGACCTTTCTGTGTGGAGTTAGCATGTTCTCCCTGTGTCTGCATGGGTTTCCTCCGAGTGCTCCAGTTTCCCCCACAGTCTAAAGACATGCAGGTTAGGCTAATTGGTGACTCTAAATTGACCGTCAGTGTGAATGAGAGTGTGAATGGTTAGTTGTTTCTATGTGTCAGCCCTGTAATGACCTGGCGACTTGTTCAGGGTGTACTCCACCTCTTGCCCATAGTCAGGTGGGCTAGGCTCCAGCTTGCCTGCAGCCCTGTACAGGATAAGCAGCTACAGATGATGGATGGATGTTGAGGAATGTTATTCTTAAATTGTTGCACTCTTTGCTCATGCAGCCTTTCACAGAGTGGTGAACCCCTTCCCATCTTTACGCCTGAGAGACTCAGCGTCTCTGAGAAGTTATTTTTATACCCAAACATGTTACTGACCTGTTGCCAATTAAAATTAACCTGATTAGCTGTGAGATGTTCCCCCAGGTATCTTGTGGTTTGTTTGTATTTTAAGTTAAATAATATTGCATACATTTTCCAGTCAGAAAAGTTGCCCCTGTCCCCTGTGAAAAAAGTACATCCCATAGAAATTGTAGATTGTTCTCAACATATTTAAACAAGCAGACATTTCACTCTTTTGATACAGTGCCTACAGATAAAGGTGATATACTTGAACAAAACAACAAGGAAAATGAGACCTTTCAATTATTTTTTTCAACAAAAATATCAATAGATGTAATAGTCTTCTGTGGAAAAAGTAAGTACACCCCTAGCTCCAGAAGCTAGTATTGCCCTCTTTAACAGAAATAACTTCTTGGAGGCATTTTGCATAATTGTCTACCAATCTCGGACATCAGCTTGTTGAAATTTTTGACCATTCTTCCAGACAAAATTCCTGTAGTTGCAAGATGTTTGAGGGTTTTCTTGCATGTACTGTCCTTTTCAAATCTCCCCACAATATTTAAATGGGGTTCAAATCTGGGCTTTGACTAAGCCATTCCATAACCTTCCATTCCTTGGTGGATTTTCTAGTGTGCTTAGGATCATTATCTTGTTGAAAGGTCCACCTCCTGTTCAACTTTTTGAATCTCACATTGTCTTAAATCACTCTTTGATATGATTCAGAATTCATAGTTGAATCAATGAATGCAAGCTTCCTAGTCCCTGAGCCAGCGAAGCAACCACAAACCATAACATTTCCACCACCATGCTTCACAGTTGGTTTGAGGTTCCTCCTCTGAAAAGCCGTCTTTGGTCTACGCCACATATATACTCTTAGTGTGGCCAAACAACTATACCTTTGATTCATCTGCCCAGAGCATGTTATTCAAAAAGGCCTGATCTTTGCCTACATGTTCACTGGCAAACTGTCAAAAAGTCAAAGTCCTTCCCACGCCATGTGGCGGCACCGATCTCCGTTTCCGTAGCCCTCGGCCTCTTGCCTATTACATAGCTAGGGTTACAGTGGGGGGCTAGTCCTCTGGTAACTGCTAGAGTTTGACTCCCCACTCGCATCTGTATTGCAGCATGCCTTGCCAGACGGCAGTAGGTACCATTGTTATGATGGTCTTTGGTATGACCCAACCGTGAGTAGAACTCGCGATCTCCTGATCGAGAGGCGGACACGCTAACTACTAGGCCAACTCGCGGTTGTGGGATAGGGCTATTTACTGTATTATTATTTACAGTTTGTTCTCAAATGCATTAACAAGGCAAGAAATTGCACTAATTAAATTTACTTACTTACTTACTTATCCAATTCTTCCCTGGTGGGAAATAAGGCCCCAACCCGGTGATGCCATTCTTGGCGATCCTTCGCTACTTTTTGGGCTTCGCCCCATGTAAGGCCCATCTCTTCCCGTTTGGTCTGGACTGTTCTTCGCCAGGTTGTTTTGGGTCGTCCAGGCCTACGCCTCCCAGCAGGGGTCCACTGTAGCGATGCCTTTGGTATGCGCCCCTGCTCCATTCTTAAAACGTGTCCCAACCATTTCAGGCGACGGCGCTTAATTTCCAGTATGATGATGTAGCAGCCCGTCTATCTATAGGGTTCTTCATTCGATGCTAATTAAATTTAACAAGGCACTAATTAACTTTGACGAGGCATTCCAGGTGATTACCTCATGAAGCTGGTTAAGATGCTGCCAATAGTGTGCAAAGCCTCATCAAGATAAACGCTGGCTACTTTGAAGAATCTAAAATATTAAACTTTTTGTTTTTTAACCACATAATTGCATACGTGTTCCATATGTTATTTCAGTATTGTTCTACAATGTAGAAAGTATTAAAAATACAGAAAAACCCATGTATGAATAGGTGTGTCCAAACTTTTGGCTTGTAACTATCTAGCGACTTGATCACTGTGTGAGCAAGGTGTAAGACATTTTTAAGCAGATCGACTGACTGTTTTAACACTGCATTTGTTAAACTGGCTGCAAAAATATTTGGATTTATTTGTGTGTTTAACTTCAGATGAATGGCACAGACGATGGCGAGTATGTGTTTTATACCGGTAAACAGAACTATCAGGACTTTGCTCGAGTGGATTTATGGAGAGGCCAGAGGTAAACATATCTAGAATTACAAATAAATGAAAAGAAAAAAAACCCCACAATTTAATAAGATTTGATCTGCTTTTCTACTCAAGTCAGAGTTTTTTTTTTTTAAATCAAATTTTCTTAGTCAGCTGTACTAATTCCAATCCAATGCTTATGTGAGTGTTTTCTAAGCATTCACTGATTGATTTGTTGCTTGTGTGTTTCTTGTTTCTTTCTTTCTTTGCAGTTCTCTTGATTGGTGGACCACAGATGAGTGCAACATGATCAATGGGACCAATGGCGCAACCTTTCATCCGATCATCACCAAGACGGAGAAGCTCTACATGTTTTCATCAGATCTCTGCAGGTGAAGACTGAAGCATAATAATCGTCTTCATGTCTCTAGCGCAGTTTATATCTACCTGTTTAAATTTGTAAATCCAGAGACAAGCGAGAGCAAGTCATAAAAGAACAAAAACATTGTGTTTCGGGCTTGTGCGAGGTGTACAAGTTGGCGTCTTTATAAATAAATACATAGATAAAGTGAGACGAGTACACATTTTCTAAAAAAGTAATTATCACGTGACCATTTGACACCTTGGAATGTCACAGATTTCTGTTAAACGTGGATCATGAGCTTTTAAAGATCTTGTCGCACGTTTCAAGTAACATGCGGACGTACTATTTTTTTAATGATGCCATTATCTACATTAGCATTATATTTAAGTTATTCCACGAAATCAAGTCGTACATGAGCTGATAGCCAACGAGACCATGTACGGTGAGATTGAGTGGAATAACTGTTTTATTCTATCCACATTCACTGGAGTTTGAGAAACGGAGCGTTTTTTATTTTTAGCAAATTCGATGAATAAAAACCTCATACAAAACTTCCGACAAAATCATTTCCGCTTAGAATGTAAACAAACACAGGAGCAATTTGTGAAAAATGCTCTAAGAATTCTTGAAAAAATTAAAAAAAAAGATATGTTCTTACCATCAAATAATTTTATTTTGTTGCTTTTTTGGTGTTTTGTTTTTTCGAGTAGTTTTTATTTCATTCTCGGTTGGTTCAGCAACATGCGCCGCCATTTTGTTTTTCTCTACTCATGGTATATGAGCTGATAGTCTAATTAGGAGAGGACCTGGGTTAGATATGTATGCACATCATTTAAGAGAGGGTAACTCAACTGTTGCAGGCTAATTTGAACCCAGGGAACAACTTGGGAGGTGTGCCAACAGGCTGAAAATTACCAATCCAAGATGGCAGCCGATAGTCATATTGAAAATATCACATTTTGAACCACTCACCACAGAAGTATGTACAATACCTCATTTTATGGGTTTTTGGGTATGGGGAATCCATTAGTGATATCATTTTCATGATTGAAGGAAAAGGGAACAAGCTATGGTCAAGGGCAAGGTTTAAAAAAAAAAAAACACTAAACACACACTGTGTTTTTGTGATAAATCCATATTATACTGAGCGCATTCCCCACATTAATTAATACAAAGTACCTGCATCTTTCAGTTCTTTTTAAATCAAGCCTGAATACTTTCTTCTTTGCCGCTGCCTTTTATTCAATCAAATTTAAGACTTTTAATTTGATTTCTTTCAGTGCGACCGCAATGCATGATGGGATATATTGCTTTGGTTAGTGACCATCATTATCCACTACTTTTCGTGATGCATTGTGGGATACTTTGAATGCACTATATAGGGTGTAAATAATCCTCACTAAGGTTTCAGACAGCACTGCAAAATGGTGCCCGCACTATATAGTGCCCCATATAGTGAGTAGGGAGCGATTTCGGACACAGGGTTACACTTACTTTATACACTTTAAGATTAACTTTATTAGGAACACCTGTACACCTACTCATCCATGGAATTATCTATTCAGACAGTCAAGTGGCAGCAGCACAAAACTTAAAATCATGCAGATATGGGTCAGCAACTCTGGGTAATGTTCAACAGAATGGGGAAAAATTGTGATCTCAGTGATTTTGACCATGGCAGAAGGTGCCAGAAGGGTTGATTTGGTGCCAGAAGGGCTGATTTGAGTATTTCTATAACTACTGATCTCCTTGGATTTTCAGGGAAAACTGTCTCTAGAGTTTACTAAGAGTGGTTCGATAAAGGAAAAACATCTACTGAGCGGCAGTTCTGCAGACAGAAACGCCTTACTGATGAGGTCAATGGAGAATGGCCAGATTGGTTTGAGCTGACAGAAAGGTGACAGTAATTCAGATAACCATTCTGTACAATTGTGGTGAACAGAAATGCATCGCATAATACACAGTACATCAAACCTTGAGGCAGATGGGCTACAACAGCCAAACACCATGGTGGGTTCCACTTCTGTCAGCTGAGAACAGAAAGCTGAGGCTGCAGTGGGCACAGGCTCACCAAAACTGGACAGTTGAAGACTGGAAAAATGTAGTCTGGCCTAATGAATCTCGATTTCTGCTGAGGCACATAGAATTCATAATTTGGCACCAATATCATGAATCCATAGACCCAACTTGCCTTGTTTCAGCAGTCCAGGCTAGTGGAGGTGGTGTAATGGTGTGGGGAATGTTTTCTTGGCACACTTTGGGTCTGTTAATACCAATCAATCATCACTTGAATGCCACAACTTATTTGTTGCTGATGATCCCTTCATGACTACAATTTATACATCTTCTAATGGCTAGTTCTAGTATGATATGCACCATATCCCAAAGCAAAAGTTGTCTAAAACTGGTTCATGAACATAATAATGATTTTAATGTTCTTCACTGGTCATTAGTATTGAATACAATAGAACACTTTTGGGATGTGGTAGAATGGGAGATTCACATCTGAAAAGTGTACCTGAAAAATCTGCAGGAATTGCTTGATGGACCAGAATCTCAAAAAAAAAAAAGTTTACAACATCTTGTGAAATCTATGCCATGAAGAATTGAGACTGTTTTGAGAGTACAGGGAGGCCCTAACCAGTATTAGTATTGTGTTTCTCATAAAGTATTCAGTGAGTGTATATTTAGCTTATATTCAGCTGTGGAGGAAACTGGGAAAGCAGGAAACTCAGAATTTTACTTGGGGGAAAACTGGGAAATGTGAAAAGTAGAGAATCAGAAAACAACAGTGAGAACTATAAAAGTTTAAAACACTGAAAAGTAGTTTACAAGAATGTTCTTAGCTTCCTAAAAAGTGATCTAATTAGACTCTATCTGATAGGGAAACACTTTATTGTAGTGTATACCATAGAACCTTTAAAGACAAGGACCTTTTCAGATGGACAACCAAAAAAGCCTTTAATAAGAATAGTGTAGGGAACTGAATGTTTTGAAAGAAAAGGAAAAAGGAAACAACTTTGAGCTTAGGCATCTGGAAAACACGAAAACTGGATTTTCTCCCTTTTCACTGGCCAACTTTGACACGAAGGACAAAAAGCACAGTGATTTCTGCTTTTCTGCTCACTCATTGCTATAGTTGTGTTTTGATCTGAACTGAGAACAGAGTGATTTCTTCACATAATTGTGATGATAATAATAAAAAAATAACGGGAAAAGTTAAATAACCACCACGACACTGTTATAAATCATGAGCTGTTGTGATCAATGTTCAGGCACACCAGCCTCTCTGTCAGGTTTTTAATATTAAAATTCTGTTTTTGGTCACAGCACCAAGACATCAGAGCCTCAGCAGATAATAAAAAAAGAAGAAAAGAAGAAGAAACTATTAAAGATAGACTGCCTTTCAGATTTTTCAAGTGTAGGTCATAAAAATAATTTTCCCTGACACCCAATTATTTTTGTTTAGTAGACCGAAAGCTACTGAATTTGAATCACAGACTTCCAGTTTTCTTAGTTTTTTTCAAAATAGAACAGTTAATGAATATATTCTCTGCTATTTTTTCCTGCTTCAACATGACCCAATTCTAGATACTACTTCATGCATCACGTGATGGGCTTTCCCTGTTCGCGCAAAGCATTATGGGATACAAATTTGAAATAGGAGAGAAAAATGGAGGACGTGAGTGTGCGAATGAAATGAAACGTGAATGAAATGTGAAAGACCAACTACAGTAACGGAAAGTGAGAAGTCTTTATGTTGAGAAGGAAAGGAAATGCAGGACCAAACTAATAAACATCAGCAGTCAGCGAGCACCTTGGTTTGATCAGCTGTTCGTTTCGCGACAAAATTATGTAACTGTCAGTGCATGGTCAAAGGTAAACCTGCGCATGCACACACGGACTTCTTCTGTCTGCTTGACTGTGCGAAGCGAATGATTTTATACACATTATTTGCGAGGGAATCCCCTCAAATTCAGTAACTTCCCAGCCACAGAATAGCCTGATATTTTGTGAGATATTACAGAAATAAACATATCACAATGATCAAATTTCTGAGGGAACTTAATTTCACCAATTTTATGAAATCGAAAGGCCGTCTCTGTAGTGTATTAACCACAACTATGCTCAGAACTGTTTAAGCAGGCCACTGGAAGGACACAACATCAGATTTGCGAAAACCTGAATTGTACTTTATTTTTTTAAACATAAGCCACAACATGAGCCATCCACTGGCCTGGGCGCAGTAGTCAGAGAGAGAGCCCTAGTGGCGCAGTACCAATATATATATACTAACAGTAACAACCAATAAGAGACCACCACAGATCATTGCCAAAATAGAAGTCTGCTTACATTCAAAATCTCTCAAAATAATTAAATCATTTATCTGTGTGTTGGAACACCACAGTCTCACTTTAAGAAGCACCAAATCATGGACGTCGTTAGGTCCATTTTAGGGGGGCTTAAGCGCGCGCATTACTGAACACACTCCTGGGGCTAAGCCCCCCCAATCTCTCAATCCTAGTGACATCCATGCACCAAATCCAGGCAAAGAAAGACAAGACTAACTTGCACTTAAGCATTTCCAGTAGAAAAGGGGCAGATGTGAATAGTTATAGGAATACTGTAGGAATTGCAGTTGCCTCTGCTCATGAGGAGTGGTTGGTTTAGAGAAACGGACAGTGGGCTTTGTTTGCAAGAGACTTTGTTTGTCATTTCTTTGTTAGAGCTGATGCACCAAAGATTTAGGTTTGAACTGGGGAAAAAACACAAGTAGTTTCTAATATTTTCCAATATGTTCATGGAATCTGGAAAAAAAATTGTCTCTCAAAATTTGAAGAATGACGTGTTTGTCTAATTTCTGCAGATGTCCCCTTTCAGAACCCATTTTTTAATTTGTCATGATTTGGTTTCAGACATGATTTGGTTCCAAGTGTGTGTGTGTGTGTGTGTGTATGTAGACATTTTATCCATCGTTACATTTGCAGCCTGATATGAGGTGAACCTATTTTGTTCATCTCTCACTTTGTGCCTATGATAATCAATTGTACAAAAAAAGCAAATTCATTTTCCAAAGTTAGAATAGTTAATTATAATAAACAAATATTTAATTGTCACAGTGATTATGTGCCCTTGACTGGTACTTGAAAAATCAGAATATTGTTAACTAATGTGTTAATAATATTATTTGCCATGTGTAAGAAAAGTAAACACATCAGTCTTTGTGTATTGTAGTCTCATAGCAATAGTCTTTCATGTATGTCCAACAGCATCATTTGATGTGGGTGGATTTTTCACTATTTTTCTTTTCATTTTTGGGGGTTTTCCTCATTTTCCACCTGTTACCAGTAATGTGGCAAACATCTGGGCTGCTGCACTGTTTGGAAAGTTCACAACACAGGCCAGATAGGATACTATCTCCTATTTGTTCAGTATTGACTTTGCACATGTCTTACCGAGAATTTAATTTCAAAGAACCCTGACAGAAAGTGAAATAGTCAGTATTTGAATTTCTCTCAGTGGGCCACGAGTTCAAATTGGAGCTTAATGAGACTGAGCTTCCAGTTTGTCTGCATATTCCATTTCCATTTGTTTTCTGAAAGACAGACATGTTCTCAAAATCTGTGTGAAATGAGACTCTTTCTCCACAGCATATGACCTTCTGATTACCTGTTTAATCCTCTCTAGTTTGTCTGCCAGAGACTGAAGGGCAGCAGTTCAAGGTTTGTCACAAAGATGGCTGTCTGGCTCATGTCTACTCACAAAAGCATTTGAGATTGGTCCACATTGCACAGCCCACAATGCCATATGGGAAGCAGTGGCACAAGTGAGCAATACAAATAGAGGGACATGCCAGGGTCTCTTCTGTTTTTTGTGAGTTCTCCAGCTTTGTCAGTGTCCTGCTAATTCATCTGCTCCCCATGCTCATAGCTGTGGCTTCACAGCTGTTTCTGAAAGACACAATAAATTCATCAGCTTTGTGCAGTGAAGGCAGCCAACCATGATAAATGAAAAAGAGGAATGTTTATAATGGCACAGGGACTATTTGGACAAGTTGCATGTTCTTGTCAACTCGTGTGCTTCACACTAATGTAAAAATTATTAATAATGCCTTTCTATCAAAAGAGTTCGAGGTTTATTACTGAATGCTGCTGAGAAAAGCAGAGGGAAGGATTAAAGTGTGACCCAAATGCAGCTCTTTCCTTCACCATGGCTGATGCCCTCACTACTAGGAAGTGTAAACTAGCAAACTACTGCTCATAGCAGAGAAAAATACACTGGAAAATTAATATATATTACTTACAACTACATAAAAATGACCTGGCAGAAAAATTAATGGTACATTTTTAGAGCCTCATGACAAATTATAGTTCTGCTGAAGTTTTTAAAGGACATAGACGGGGCAACTGGTGTAAATGGGCTAGCTGTCTTTCAAAAATAAAAACACATCATTATAAGGGTTTTTTTTGGCATACACATCAGATTAACTGTTAACCAGTGTTTTAAGGTGGATTATTTTGGACTTTTGCAGAATCAAGAGCAACACCACCACCAATAGTCAAAAGAAAAATGCAAAGAAAAGTATCATGAAGCGAGGCTGGGGCTGATTTCTTTCTAACCCAGATGGTAGATTCATGCAGCCTATCATCGACAGTCATGTCAGGTGACTACACAAAGTGAAACGCCCTCTTTGGATCTTCTTTTGGGTCAATATTTTTAAGCTCATGTCTGACTGAAACATCTGTAACATGTCATCATTATTCCCAAAATGACTTTGGAGGAAAAACTTGGATGTAGATAGTCTAAGCACTGTCCAATCAAAGTACAAATTAAACAAAAGGACACATGAAGGGTTTACATGGTGGCACAGTGGATAGCATTGCTGCCTTACAGCTCCAGGGTCCATGGTTAGATCCTGAGCTTTGGTTACTGTTTGTGTCAAGTATTTATGCATGTTCTCACCATGTCCTCATGGGTTTCCTCCAGTTTCCTCCTTCCTCCCAAAAAAGGGCAAGTGGCAAATTGCCCCTTGGTGTGAATGTGTGAGTGTGTAGTGCCCTATGATGGCCTGGCGTCCCATTCAGTATGTATTCCTGCCTCATGCCTAGTGGATAGACATCAGATACACTACGACTCTGACCAGGATTAAACAGTAACTGAAAGTGAGTGAGTGAGTGGCAGAACAGTATCTTTAGTAATTTTTTTTAAAAAGGATACAGCTTTTCAACTTTTACCATGTTGGTATTCAGAGGAAACACAACATGCAGAGGGGTACAGCATTACATCCATGAAACATTTACAAACATTACATTTAACAAATACAGCTGCTGGTCTGCTGTTTGCTGCCTGAATCTGTGTGATAGTTTGCATAACACAATTCTTATTATGCCACTGATGAGACCCTGTGACATAATGCATTGCTTAACCATAATAATTGAGCTATTGATTAATATAAAATTTTAGCCCTCTTATCTAATATCACAATCAGCCATCACTAGTCTCACACCAGTTTGACCAGACTATGCAGAGTAGCTAAGTTGATGTCATCAAACAAATAAGCGAGGGGGGAACAGTTCTAGGCCATCTGCTTACTTGAAGCTCCCTGTTTCATGAAACATGCAAATGCTATAAAAGAGAAATATCATTAACTTAGCTTTGTTCTGGATAAGGAATGTTTGTACTCATTATCATCTCATTGTCTTCCTGCTCTCTACAGAGAAGGAGAGCTGATCAAAATGGTCAGGTATGTCCAGGCCACAGAGCCAGCATCTGCATAGGTGAGGTTATTCCAGGGTCAGCGGTTACTTTAAAGGGTTTGCTTAAAAGAATCTGGAATACTTCAGCAGCATGATGTCACTTTTATGAAAATAAGCTGAACAAAAACAACAGTGTGAGGTTAATAGCCAACATTAGTTACCTTTCCGTGCCTTAAACTCATTTCTCTACTCCCTCGGCCTGGGCTGTTTTTTGGACTTGATTTCAGTTGTTCCTTTACTTCCTCTTTTCTCAGGCTTTGGAAGTTGGACTGTTTCACAGAAGGCTTGTCCACTCTTCTAATCTGGGGAATGAATTGTTTTGACTTTATTTCTCATTTTTGTCTAAAATGAATTAATTATCTGATTGGACTGAACCTGTTGCTTGAAGGAATTAAACACAGTAGCTCATTGCCAATTATACTGTCTTAGAAGGGTGTTACTCAAGAAAAGAATGTGTCTCGCATTTAGGTCAATCAATATTAGTTGTGAACATGTTGAATCAATAATTTTGACTTAAAATCATTTTGTAAATTAAACCAATTTGATTGTCTGTTTTCAAAAGCACAACAGTCCACAGAAACCATGAAGATGTGCAATCACCAAATCTATCAAATTTCTAGCAGCATACCATCTTGTTGGAGTTTTTCAAATGGATAAGTCAAATAAAAAACATACAGACTGACATGAGGTCAAAGATATAAAATTTCACAATCTGGTGATTCCTCTAGAAGACCCAGACAAGGCCGTGCTTTGAACATGACCTCCATTCCTCTTGTGGAAAATGATGGTTCAGACTAAAAGGAATGTGTTTATATGGAACTGTCAATCAATGAGATTCAGATATTAAGCACCATCTCTTACCACCTCAAATGTTGTGGTAGTGTCTGCTCCACAGTGTTCTTTTACAGCCATATGGTCTTACAAACTTGGGATGAGAAAACAGATGAATGTACCAGATGAACAATTTTGTTTCTGAGCTTCTACAGTAGGTGCACTATTACAGTGTTATGTTTTCATGTTGTATATTTGAGAAACCTTTACACAAGTTGTTGTGAAGGGATTCAGAAAATTTTGATGTTTAAAATATAATTTTCACTGTTCCTTTAGGAAGAAATATAGGCTATGTAAATCCACAAGCAAGCACAATGATCATGTTGTGAGACAGAGGAAGATAAATAGCTATTCTTCTGTTTTATGTAGTGGAGAAGTCTAAGGAGGCTGAGCAGCTGTTGTAAGCTGTTCTCAGCGACTGCTGAATTGTTCTCATGGCAGCCCATCAGATCAAGGAACAGTTTGCGCAGACAGTTTGGGCCTCACATGAGCTTTCCCTCTGTGTTTCCCCAGTGTTTGTGGTTGCTTGTGCCAAAATGTGCAGATAGGCTAAAAGTGGCCTGTAGCTGATGATGTCCAGGACAGATAGGGGTATCCACTTTCATTAATACAACACTATTAGCCAAGGGTGTGAACTTAATGTTTGTTTTTGAGCCTGAGCCCAAATTGAAGGTTATCTATAGCTTGCTAATTTGATCCAGCAGACCGTGGGACTATTTCTCCTGCTGATTTTTGACTTTTGTCTGCCCTAGTCACTGGAAACAGATGTCCAAAAGATCCTTTAAACCTTTCTGATTGAAATTGGCCTTTGGTAGATGGTAAGGCTGATGACATTTTGTTTGCCTGTGAACATATCCTTTACTAGATTTATTGAGTGCCTCTCTTTCCACAACACCTGCTGCATTTGGAATGAATGTGCAGATGATGGGAAGAGCTTGGGACTTTCAACATTTTTTATATTGCTTAGACAGTGGGTTTGTCTTGAAAGTTCGTAGGAACACATGAAAGAGAGGTTACCCTGAACCTATATGGATCATTTTGAAAAACAAACACCTTTAACACTGAGAACAAGGTATTCCATAGTACTGTTTGAACTTAATTTGAGCCATGTTTTTCAAGTCAGTGCATAAGGTTAACCTTATATATTAAATGGGTAGAAATTAGATTTACTTAAAGGGAAATTTCCATACTTTTTAAAAGTTTTACTTATGTTTCCTCAGTTTGGTCACCCACCAATTCCCACTCACCAGCCAGCACTATTTGCCTTCTTCTGCATACATGAATTCATAGAGCCCCACATCTGTCTAGTGTTTCTGAGATTCTACAAAGGTGGGGAAAAAGGTATTGCACAAGCTAGATTGCACATAATGTAATGAGTAATGATACAATGGAATGAGTATGATTGTAAACAACAACAAACTGTGCAAAAAGATGCATAGGTAGTAAGTTTAAAGTAGTGAAAACAGTACATATACTGAAGTAAAGAAGAGGCTATATGTGAGATGACCATTTGCAGTTGCATGAAAGGGTCAGTCTGGTGAGGTAGGAAAAGCCAGCATCAATTGACACCTGCTGTTGAGAATTCTTATTGACTGAGGGAAGAAGTCCTTTAGCCAGGCAGCATGCACTGTATGGACAAACGATTTGGATGTATATGCTGCATATATGGTTCTTCCCCAAAATGTTGCCACAAAGTTGGAAGTACATAATTGTATAGAATGTCTTTGTATGCTGTTGCATTACAATGAAATTCATTCATTGGAATGAAAAGGCCAAAACATGTCCCAGCATGACAGTGCCCCTGTGCACAAAGGAAACTCCATGAAGACATGTTTTGCCAAGGTTGGAGTGGAAGGACTTGAGTGGTCTGCACAGATCCCTGACCTCAACCCCACTGAAGACCTTTAAAATGTACTGGAACACCAACTCCACCCCAGATCTCTTTTCTCAACATCAGTACCTGACCTTACTAATGCTCTTGTGGCTGAATGGGCAAATCCCCATAGCCACGTTCTAAAGTCTAGTGGAAAGCCTTCCCAGAACAGCAAAAGGGGGACTAAATCTGGAATGTGATATTCAAAGAGCACAAATGGATGTGGTGGTCAGGTGTCCACAAATGTTTGGACATATTTGTGCTTTTTTGTCCAGATGTGTAAGAGTAAAAGTTAGAGCAAATGAGATGGCATCATCTACTGAGCAGTTGTGGTGATGGGTGAAATGATGGGTTGAGAATGTTGGGGATATTGTTGAGTTTCATTCAGGGTAGAGGCTGTCATTTTGAATAACTGTCAACCTCTTGCCTTCACATCTGTCATGATGATGTGCTTGGAAAAGCTAGTCATGTCATTGACACGCCATCATGTCAACACAGAGAACATGGCCAATTTTGTCCCCTTGACTCCCAGCCACAGATGCTTGTGATGTTATTGGGGTTCAAACTCGCTATCTTTTGACAATTGGGTAAACAGTTTTTGTTGTACCATTCAGGAGCCCTGGAAATAGCTAAATTTAAATGGAAGCTACACTTAGTAACAAATCTCAGAAACAGGCCTATGGGCACAATGCTAATAGCTACACATTATCCTAACTAATGCCAAGCTAGAATTGTGTCTTTCAGTGAGGGAACACAAGAACACAAGTTTCATTGTAACTGTCTGAAAAGTCAAATACAAAGCATAAATTAGAAATGAACAATTTCTGAGTCACTTACTTACATTCCATTCATAACATTTTTGCTTTGTTGATGGGGTAATGACTAAACCAGCTTCTAACCAACAAGAGGCCATTTGACAGTCTGTCAAAAGCCTAAATGTTAGTAGGGGTATTGTGAAATTTGTTGGGACATGTTGTTACCTTTCTTACCAAAATCTACACCTATGGCTATGACAGTGATTTAAAACCTGTGAAAAAATTGGATAAAAAGGAATGCTGGTAAAAAGAAATCCTCCAACAATGCTCCATAAAACTTCATGGGGTGACATTATATTTCTCTGTGCACATTATAAATACTGAGGCGTGTCACACTTCTCATCTTATTCTCAGCTGTCTTATTTTCTTTGGACACTTCTCTCCCTTGTATAGTCTTCCCAAGGCAAAGCAATTATTTTAACAGAGCAAATGGCTTGAAACTGAAATATTTTTTCTTTTTAATTTACCTCTGCACATCCCGAAAACTGCAACAATTTCTTAATGAACAATAATTCAAATTTAGCACAATATATCCTACTGACAGTAGTAGAGTAATATAAGCAACATGCATCTGTCAAATACCTCACACTAACTCTAATACATTAATAATATACAGGAACATAGTCAATGGTGCATATGGTTACCCAAATACATAGTTGATGCTCTAGTGGCTTTTCACCAATGTCACAGATTTTTTGTTTTTCACGCAGCATCCACTATGTTGCCAGGCAAACAAAGAAACATAGCCATGACAGTTACTTATGAAAATTGAGACAAATGCAGTGAGTACAATCTCTCTGAAAATATTAAAAAATTATATTATACAAGCAGACACCTCTGCTAGTATAATATAAGGTATATAATATAATATAAGAGGTATACTGCATGTTACAGCCAAAAGCTGAAACATGCAGGATATCATATCCTGCATGTTTCAGATCCATATAATTTACTCACAAATGTATTTATTTATTATTTATTCTGCCTACTGCTCTGGATATATGTGTGTGTGCTCATGGCTTACTTGTGTGTGCGTGTGTGTTCTCTGCTTAAGATAGATTAAACGCAGAGGAGGAATTTTGCTGTGCTTGAGTGTACATGTGACAAAAATAAAGACTGCTTCTTCTTAATTTACCCAGAAATGCCCTTGGAAAGTGTACGGCAAACCAGCTACCGGATTTGGGACACTACTACATTCTGAACTATTTAGTATTTGGACTTCTAAATACACTGATAAAACTGCTAAAGGCTTAAAAATGTATAGATGGCTACCAATATTTCGAGGTAGGTTTCATGCCGGAATATTATGGGAAATTCTGGATTTAAAAAAATACCTTATTATGACAAAGGTAAGCTCAAATGTGGACTTGTAATAAACAAGCCAGGGCCTAGAGCTCGCATATTTTATGATGTTTAGCTGAGTCTACGTTATCAGAACATAACAAACATGCTGCTAGTTTCGCCAAGCATTAGGTCTAATAAAATATATCATGTCCAAAGTCCACATCCAGATATACATTTTAACGTTCATACATTTACCATTTGGCATGTTTTTTGTTGTGCAGTAGAGCTGCTAAGTATGAAAGCTTGTGTATGTACCAGGAGACTGTACTGAATTGTGCCAGACCAAGCAAACTGTTAAAAGCTTTACTATCTACACCAAAAGTTCAGTCCATGTTATGCCAACTTACAGACTTATTGAATGTTAACTTGAGTATGCTGAGGCTAGATCTAGAGCTATAGAATTTTTATAACTGAATGGCCTTGAACTGCCACCTTATTGTGGTGGAGGGGTTTGTGTGCTTGAATGATCCTAGGAGCTATGTTGTCGGGGGCACTATGC
>JANZLB010000027.1:19540903-19554169 GCA_026167865.1 Notarius quadriscutis
TACCCTGCCTTTCGCCCGTAGTCAGCTGGGATAGGCTCCAGCTTGCCTGCGACCCTGTAGAACAGGATAAAGCGGCGAGATGAGATGTGGTGGTCTTGATTGAGCCAATTTACTGTAAATGTTGTTGAATTGTTCATGTTAATATTTGCAATCCCAGCTTCATCAGGATGTTATTGTTCTACCTTTCTTGAAATGCCAGTGCTTTTTGCAGCAGTAACATGACTCTTTCTGTGGATTTGCACATTATAAATTTCCATAGCATTTTCTTTAGTATTAATTTTAATCCCTGCAATGTGGAGGGTTTTTTTTCTCTCCTCTTTGGAGGTGGAGAGTTGAAATGCATTTGCAGTTGTTGAAGCTCATTCTTCGCTGGGCTAATTCTGCATGCAGCCTATAATTATTTTGAATAAAAGCTGGTTAGTTGTTCCCAGTGATAAGTAATGTGTTGCAGTTGTAAATCCCCACCCGTCCAGTGCCTCTCTGCATGACTGACCAGCCCATCAAACCATTACAGGGGACTTACAGTTGATTGGAATGTTATTTGAATGTTGAATTTGCATAAACTTGCCAAATACTTCTGTTGCATCTTGATACAATAGATGTCTTTTTACATATTTACAGATGCTGGCTTTTTTTAAACATTGATGCACGATTCAGATGCTGGCTTTGATGATGTCACAAGGTTAAAATTTCTGAACTCACCTAAAATTTGGCCTTATTTTGTTTAATATGATGGGTATTTTTGAAATATACCTCAGATGTGCACAGGTTTCTCTTTTTAATAATGATGTGATTTCTCAATGTTTTTATTATAGATTCATTGACACATTGTACTGCTGAAATTCTCAACTTGAATCTTTTGAGTAGCAGGTCAAGGATGAAAAATGCCAAGCCCCCCCCTCCTCAAATGTTATTATATATTTTTATTTTATTTCATGAATCGATAAACCCATTGTATGCTTTCTGTGTCACAGGAGAGAGACCTGGCCCCCCCACTGCTTGTTACCCCACAGGAGGCCTCCATCCGCTTCGAGGATGTCTACTTTGAGTATATGGAGGGGCAAAAGGTCCTCAATGGGGTTTCCTTTGAAGTACCAGTTGGGAAAAAAGTGGCCATTGTTGGTGGGAGTGGATCTGGGTAAAAGCATCACTTCTTTAGCTCTTCACCACTAGCTTCCAGGATGTCTTGTTTTCTGATGTTTCTCTAGTACATTTTGCTAAACTTTTTTTTTTTCTTTTTTTCCTATTTTAAATAGGAAGAGCACCATTGTACGGTTGCTGTTTCGCTTCTATGAACCCCAACGAGGTAACATCTATATTGCAGGCCAGAACATTCAAGATGTCAGCCTGGAGAGCTTAAGAAAAGCTCTGGGTGTGGTGCCTCAGGTGAGTTTTATAAAAATACTACAATTTCTCTGTTACAGTAATACTGCAATAAATATTTTATTCTTCCCCTGTGTCAAACTATACTTGTTCAGTTAATATAAATAAACTTGTAGCATTGATCTCAGAGCCCAGTAATTTTCCTGGGGGATCATAGTCCCGATATAAATTGCAGCATAAAACCAGGTTGTCTGTTGTTGGCCAGATTCTACGGTGTGTTCACTTGGTTATGGCCTTCATACATCGGGGATATGATGAATAAATTAAATGAAAAATGTGAAATATTCACCTACGAAAATTTCACATTAAAACTATTCACACTGGTGGCGATGTGAATTTGTGACAGTTGCAACACTTGTTTGAATTAAAGATCCGAATAGATTTGCACCAGCTCATTCTTCAGAAAAAAGTATGGATTCAATCTCATCCAGTGGTGGTGATATTATCCACCTCCTCCTCAATCAACAAAAGAAGAGGTTTTTTTGGGAACATCCTGTTTTACAGGGTAGAGAAAGAGATTATTTCCACTGCCTTGTTCAGGAGCTGAATCTTTACTACAGCTGGTACTGGACATATTATGGTATGTCTGTGGGACATTCTGTGGCCCTTATGGGGATGCAAGTGGACTGCAAGTGTTCTGAGGAGGCAAAGGACCCGGCCTACCACCCCTATTGACCCAGAACAGTATCTGGTATTTTGTCTGAGATTGGCCAAGTTGTTGTATAGCTTAAGCCTAGTATAGTGTACATTTTGAATATGTAGGCATATGTAAAATATTTATATTATAGCCTTTCATTAAGCACAAAGTCTTTCACAACACTGCCCTATCTGTCTGTCTGTCTGTCTATCTGGCCATCTATCTGGCTATCTATCTGTCTTGCTATGCTATAGCAGTTAACCAAGAAGGGCAAGAATCTGTCTACTCCTGTCACCTAAGTCACCACATGACAATCATTTCATACAGAAAAATTGACCTCATTCCAAAATAATGTCGCTTTTTCACTGCGTAATATTTGCATTTTGTGTGAAAGTACTCATGCCCCCGGTGTGTAAAGACCCTTATTTGAAGAGTGGGATAAAATTGACAGGTGCTATCTCTAGACACTACTGGAATTCTGGCAGAATTGACACTGTTAAATGAGGCATAACCAAGTATTAAGGGAAAAATTACACCTGTGATGATTTTTTTTTTTTTTTTGGTCTGGGGAGCTTATTTGAAAAATATGCAACATCAGCAGATAGAAATTAAACCATGCATGGCATTAAAGAAGTGAATGCATGAATACAGAGACAATTTGATGGAGCACAAATTAAGAGCACAAATGTAGCTGGAGCACAAATTAAAAGCACAAATGGAGTAATGCTAGCTGTAGGAGTAAACACTACAGCTTGTGTGCCAGTAAGTATTAAGCATGAACACAGCAATAATCATTATACTCATTGATGAGCCTCATTTGCCAGAGCAGACCTGCTGAATTCCCTTGACATTTATCTGGAAACTTAGGCTAATAATGGTGTAATCCAACACTGTTTATATCCTTTTGCCTGATGGCACGCGCTCATGCTGTAATGATAACATTTCAGCGAATTTGGTATCTCAGTAGCAGTGTCCTTTGCAGATAGATATAGATTATTAAGAGACCAAAACTGATAACATTATTATGCATTATCTGTATTATTAATCTTCTGATTATTTTAACAAAGGAAGCAAATAGTTTGTAAACTGGATATTCAGATCTTATGTGAAGATTTCTGCCAAAGAAGAGTTTTAAATTCTTCTGAATAATAATCATAGCCGAGTTCAGTCTTTTTTTTGTTTTTGCTCAGTGGTGAAATGTACAAGTCTCAATATTGAACTCGAACCTATTGATCTTAATGCAGAGCCCTTGGTAATAGAAATTTTGAGAGTTTAATACAGTATAGGTTTAGCCTTAATAAACAACTGATGCAAACATCTGATTTCTCTCTTTGGTCTTAAGGATGCAGTCCTCTTCCACAACACCATCTTTTACAATCTGCAGTACGGGAACATCAACGCCCCACCAGAGGAAGTATATAGAGTAGCCAAGCTTGCTGGCATCCATGATGCCATCCTCAAAATGCCTCATGGATACGAGACACAGGTTGGAGAGCGAGGCTTGAAACTCTCAGGTACAGCAAACGTCAATAAAGCACACGTTCTTTAAGGAGGCTGTTATGGTATGAAGCTTGTGATGGACAGGTAGTTTACATCATGTTAACATGGCAGCATAAATTTTATTATTTATTAGTGGCATTTGTGGATGCTTGAAATGTTATTTTTGGTTTGATATAGAGATAAAGCTGTGGATTGAGTTGGACAAATCACTAGTTTGTAGATTTTTTTTTTTTCTTCTCTGAGAATGGAAAAAAAACCCAGACTTTTACAGAAATTTTCATTTCAGTTTGTTTAACCTTAATTCGCTTCATGGTGGTGCAAAGGACCTCAATGCTGTAATTTTAACACAAGCTACATGTTGGGGGGTCTGTGTGATCTGCTTCATTCCAGTCCACACATCCCTCACATTGTTCTGTTGGAGTTTGGCCTCCAGCTTCCTCCTGTAGGTGTCTTTACACCCCTTAGTTTCTCTGAGTTCATGCTGCACTATCCTCAGTTTTTCACCATCTCCAGACCTGAACACTACCTCCTTCTTGTTTAGAAGTGCTTTTAAGTCACTGGTGATCCATGGCTTGTAGTTAGGGAAGCAGTATACAGTCCAGGTTGGCATGGTAGTGTGTTCACAGAATCTGATGTATTCTGTGATGCAGTCTGTCATGTCGTTGATATCCTCCCCATGTGGCTCACAGAGTACATCCCAGTCTGTTGACTCAAAGCAGTCTTGCAGTGCCTCAGCAGCCTCCTCAGTCCACCTCCTCACTGTCCTTGTGTGGAAAGGCTGCCACCGAACAAGAGGGACATACTTAGGGGTTAGTAGGACCAGGTTGTGATCAGATCTGTCAAGGGGGGGGAGGGCTGTGGCGCTATATGCATCTTTAGCATTTTCATGCAGAAGATTCAAGGTTTTCTTTTGTCTCTAGCAGGGCAGTCAACATATTGGTGAAAAGCTGATAGTGTTTTGTCCAGTGGAGTATGATTAAAATCCCCGGTGATTACTGTAAAGGCATTGGGATATTGAGTCTGTACCTTAGAAACAGTGGAGTTGATGATCTCACAGGCTACCACTGCATCAGCTGATGGAGGAATTTAAGCAGTGATGGCAATGGCGGACGTGAATTCCTAAGGCAGATAACAGGGATGCATCCCCACAGCAAGCAGTTCAATTTCCAGGTTACAGAGATGTTCCTTCACATGCACATGTCTGGGATTATACCACCTCTCACTCACATACAGTGCAGTCCCTCCTCCTTTCTTCTTACCACTGCTAGTAACATCCCTGTCTGCCCAAACAATACTGAAGCCAGGTACCATCACGCTGTGGTCTGGGATATACAAGTGCAGCCATGTCTCAGTGAAACACAAACCACTGCACTTGCAGTATTCCCACTGGATCTTGATTGACATGGCGAGCTCATCCATCTTATTCCTGAGAGACCTCACATTCCCCGTAATAATCACTGGAGCAGCAGGTCTGTATTTCCTCTCCTTTACTTTCAGCTGAGCTCCAGCTCTGCAACCCCAGCGTCTCCTCTGCAGCTCGGCTGGGATTTCAGGCCTCGCTCTGAGCAGCAGCACCTTTACCAGATTTGGACTACAGTTATCGTACACCAAAACAGAGACCATGGCTTTTAACGTTGACAAATCAATCAAGGCTCAGAAATCCCTAATCACCGTGAATAACATCAACATCAAGAATGTCAGGGAGTTTCGCTACTTGCGTCATCTAATAACCAACACCGCAAAATCGTCTGCCGCGTTGCATTCAAGAATTGCTTCTGCTTTTAAAAAGTGGGATGAGCTGAAACACTGTCTAATGGACAGAGAAATCTATCTGAGCACACGGATGAAGATTCTTACAGCTTGTGTGAGATCCCGCCTACTCTATGGTATTCAGACGTATGACTTATCAGCTGCTGATCTCCAAAAGGTCGAAAATGTATAGAATGGCTTCTTAAGGAAGATGGTATCTGGAGGCTTCGCGAGAATAAATGCTCCATCTTGCAGCCAGCGCAAAAAGGATGTAGACCCAGCTACGCAAGTCGAATGACAGCTCAACTGGGCGTTCAAAATATCGAATGAGCAATTACATGAAATCACTAAATCTCATTCTATACGTGACTATTGCCACGTACAGTATTTAAAATACATGGGCCATGGATGCCATATGGAAAACGATGCTCTGCAGAAGCAAGTCCTGTTTGATAAAAGAACATCTAACAAAACATGGACAAATGTTGAGGAGCTGCTGGGTATTGACTACCATCAGACAAGAAAGAAAATGATGAATAACAAGGACTTTACGCATCTGCTGGAACAGCACTTCCCTGAGCAAATGCACCCCAAGACCGAGTGCAGACCCCAAGGGAAAAAATGATGAGCACAGGTTTATGCAGCACGTTCAGCTGGTCGTATGTGTAAACAATGCTCTCACCGTTGCTTCTGTTACCCTCTGTTGCCAGTAGTGACAAAAATATGACAAAAACTGAAAGAAAAAGTCTGAAATAGAAAGTAGCCATTGTCTCACAGTACCTGTGATAAGTGGCTCAAAGGATCACACACAGATATGGACAGAAGTAAGAAAAAAAAATACAAAAAAAAAACAACAACACGGTAGCTGCTGCAACAGGTTGCCACCCAGCACAGCGCCATCATGTTAGAAGAGTTATTATAAGAAAACTTTTGTAACATGGTCAGCTCATGACCCCCAGAATTTAAATTTAACTTTATGCCGCTGCATTCGAGAACTCAGCAGTCTCAGACTCTGAAGAAGAGTTACCTGAAAATGCATGAAGGTGGTTTGAATGCAAAAATACTTCTGTGGCGAACATCATACATCTACGAAATGTGCTTCATTTCGTCCAACTACAGGCCCGCACAAAATTTCAACAAACGAAAGTCGGAGACTTTTTCAGTAAAAAACAAGGATTAAAATGTGCTGCGTTATGTGCTGTGCCTGAACTGTGCTTGTTGCAAAGTAATCATTGTTCTATTCTTTGAACACTTCTCGTTTACTTATTACATGCAGTTAATTATTCCACAATTGCCCATATTATTGCTATTGTAATTTTATAATGACTTGTACTGTAATCAACTCAGCGGAGCTGCTACGCTGTATAGATTTATGCTTACATAGGCCAAAACTTGCATTTTTAATACCTTGCAATGCAAACATAGGATGTCACTATAGAAAAAAACAAGTTTTGTAAATAATAAATTTATTTTATGTATGCATATACATGTAAATAAAATTTATTTCAATAACATACATAAGCATCCATTGCTCTAATCCGGGACAGGTGCATGTAATCAGTCTTTGAGGTGCAGAAGCGCACAAGTGAGAGTTCGAACCGTGCCAGGTGCGATTGCGTGGATGTGACAGGCAGCAAAATATTTTATTATGTGTTATTTATTTAATTGACAGTCAATATTTAAAAAAAAAAAGTTATCAGCATGGAAAAACAATCGTAGTTCTTGTAATTTCTTTATCGGATATCTGCAGGCGACTGATTTCTCTAAAAAATAAAGCTCCTAGAATGTTTTCTACTCAAGCCATGGCAAATTTTCCAGAATCTTACAACACAGATTCACTCATAACATGTTCAGATTCTTTGGATCCCAACTACAGTGTTATAACAGCACTCCTCTATACTTGTTTGTTAGTTTATATTAATGCACTTATCTAGCTAACTAGCTCACTGTGCTTTATTGCATTTATTACAAACCATGGGACTGGGCCACTCACTGGAGCTTTTACTTGCCCAGTAGGCTAGTTAATAAATTTATGATTAGTGCACCTCGATTGTTCATACAGATTAACTGAAAGGGGCCAGCTCACCCTTCCCAGAAGCCTCTGCTCCAAGTCGCCATTTTCACATCCATGGATATTCCACTGTTTGAAAAACAATTTGGTGATATCCTAAGCCATAGATCACAAATTGTAACTTAAAATTTAAGATATTTTTCAAACTAGTTATATTTCATGGGTAATCACAGAGGAAAGAAAATATCAGGTGTACAGAAACTTTGCACCATCACATGACCTTCATAGCAATGGTAACTACGCTGCCATGACAGGAGGCATGCTTGTAGTGCTTCAGTCAGACGAGTTAGTTGTTATTGATTGGTATGGGAAGATTTTGCTGCGCTTTTGGATGTGAAAATTGTTCTGAACGAAACAAAGACATCAGATTATTTAATTTACCAAAAGTAATTAATCATCGGGGGAAAAACTAGATAAATTTCTAAATGCAGAAGGGGAAAAAATGGCTCGCAAACATTTGGTGGGACTTGGTGTCGAACAGAGAGGTCAAGAACCTTATGGTATGCTCACTTTATTTCCACAAAGGTAAGAATTAAAAGAAAAAAATTTCAGAACTACAGCAAGGTGAACTGCATTCTTATCCAGGGAAGTGAACATGAGCATCAACACAGCAGCTCGGCACAGCCTAACCTTTGCCAAGATTTAAGTGCGTTTACATTCGGGGATCCTTCGGAGCGCGTTGTGTGCACGCTTGGGACCCAGTCATTATGGGAAACACCTGATGCTGATTTGAGCACAATCAGCACGCGTAGATAAGGACGCTGTTTTTACAGAGACTTTGTGAAGTGTTCTGTCAGGTATGCGGCAGTAGATGGATCTAAGTGCAGGAAGAGTGTTTATTAGCAGGCGTGATGTTTACAAAATCTAAACACAAAACCGAAAGCAGAGTCTAGAAACATGGCTAGAAACAAAAGTGGTAGTGATAATGATGATACTTTGCAAAGTCTCTGTGTCCTAATATGCGTGTGCTGATTGCGCTCAAATCAGCATCAGGTGTTTCCCATAATGACTGGCTCCTATGAGCAAGCATGACCACTCAAGCGCACAAAAGCATGACAGTCAAGTGTTCACCTGTTGGGTGACCACAGTTTTAACCTCGCCTGTATATGGCCATGCATCATCACCAAAACGCCTCATTTTCATTGACAAACCCATCACAAAACGTCACGAGCTGTATTGTGACTGTAGCTTTATGCTCATGTTCATCTCTCTGTATAAGAATGAGCACCTTGCTGCACTTTGTATGTTTGCGAGCCATTTTTCCCTTTTATGATTAGAAATCTCTCTAGTTCCCCCCCCAAATGATGAATAACTTTTGTTAAATTAAAAAATCTGATGTCTTTGTTTCATTCAGAATGATTTGCACATCCAAAAACGCAGCAAAACCTACCCATACTGATCAATAACAAGTGACTCATCTGAATGAAGCACTACAAGCGTGCCTCCTGTTGTGGCGGCGTAATTACCGTTGCTATGGGGGTCATGTGACAGTGCAAAGCCTCAATTCTACTCAAAATGTTCATGTATGACACATAAATGAAGAAAACGTTTGAGCTGGATTTTGAAAGGCTCACCAACAGTGAATTTGCAGAGGTTTTGTTAGACAGAAAGCTAGCAGAGTTGTGGTCACATGAAGGATTCTGGGAAGGGTGGGTCGGCCCCTTTAATAGAAACATTTGTAGCATTTATTATCTGTCATTTACTATCAGATGAGCTCTGTTCATCAGCTGTTACTGAGCTCTAAAGGACATCTTGGCAATAGCAGTTCATGTATGTGGTTATTTAATCTGTCAAAAATACAAAAGCATGATCATTTAAATCATTTGGTGAATTATAGATTTTGGCAGATTATTCATGACCCAAGGTCTCCGAAGAAGTCCTGTGCTAATAGAGATTTCATCTTGTATGAATGCCTGAATTGCTAATTGTGCAAGCTGCTCTCATTTTATCATAATATATCAAAATACTATTGCTCAAACAATTTACTAATACAAATTACAATTTTAATGAGAAATGCTGTGACGATGCATGTAAACTTCAGTGACCCAGGCACTCAAGCACACAATTATTCAAGGTCACGACATTTTTCTTCCTGAAATAAATGCTCCTTGTCAGCAGTAATTACAGTTGTCGATAATAATTAGCACAATTAAATGTTGAAGTGTCAGTTGGGCCTTTAGCTAGGATGTGAGTGTGTATCGTTACAAATATGTATAATGATGTATTGCATAATGTCTTCATTAATGATCTCTCACCTTTCTGACTGCTGATAGGTGGAGAAAAACAGCGTGTGGCTATCGCCAGGGCAATCCTGAAGAACCCTCCTATCCTGCTGTATGATGAGGCAACTTCCTCCCTCGACTCCATTACTGAAGAGGTTCAGTACTTAGTCGTTTTCTTTTGAAAAACAATTTCTAGGAGCTCGTACCAGTGCACTAACCCTTAAGTACCTGTTTTGGAAATAGCAAGAGAGTTTGAAAGAGAAACAAACCTGAGTAACATGCTACAGAAATTAGATTATTTTTGATAAAATAATCTGACTTTCTGAATGGAAGCATAGATAAATCACATTAGTGAGCAATTATACTTTTTTCATCTCTCAACTGTTGGACCTGGTGTCTTCTCTGATGATGTTAAATTAATTTGCATGTTTTTTTCACTAAGTATTATTAGTATAAATACAGAGGTGATTATAGGAAATCACGGGTGCTGATTGGTTGAGAGATTTGGATTATTTCTTGATAATCACCTCGAGTGACTCAGCAGAATGGCAGCTAATCGCTTCATCACCATAAGTTAGGAAGAATGACAAATTATGAAAAAAAAAATGCTGTTCCTAAAAGCATTAAAGATGCCACAAGGTCTAAAACTATTCAGAGGTAAAGTGGAATTGTGAATTGTTTTTTTTGTTTTTTTTTTTATCTATTTCAAAACAGAGTATTTTATGTGTCTCGCGTAGATGAGTGACACAAGCCTTGATTACATTTTCATGGCACTTTTGAAGATTGAAATAATTTATTTCAAATACAGTTTATTTATTTAAAATATATATTTATATTAAAACAATTATCTGCTTCAGGCTCAGTGAATATCGGTGAATAATAACCTTGACTTCGTTTCAGTTATTATTCACGGATATTCACCTTGCCTTCTGCGAATAATTATTTTCAAAAGCAATTTGCATCAAAAATCCCTTAACCTAATGTATTATAACAGAAATATAGTTTATTGTCTCTTAAAATAATTAAACCAATATAGCCAGGAGTCAGTGTAATATTTTAACAAAATATCATTTATTTTACTGGTTTTAATTCATTATACCCATTACATGCATAGCATTCGTTTATCATTTCCTTCAGCTTTTTATTGGTTAGAAGTATAGCTGGCAATGAACTTCAATAGAGCATATATAATTTTCTTTCCATGGAGTTGAACATTTTTCATATTTATACTCAAGAAAGGAAGCTTGGTGTTTGGTTTTTTTTGTTTTTCTTCATAAGGATGAGGGTTTATAAATTATTACAGACACAGGCAATGTTTGCTTTTGAAGACTTTCAAATCTATTTTCCCCTACATGTCATGTTGCAAGGAAGTCCTCATATAAATTCTGTCAATCATATTGTTGTTAGATATTGCACATGAACAGGAAAGTTCTCATTGAAACATCACTGTGGGGGCAGGTAGGTGTTCATTTTTAACATTTTGAAATTGATTTGAGTTTTACCTTGTTGATTTCTAGAACATTCTGAGCTCCATGAAAGAAATGGTAACTAACAGAACATCGGTCTTCATTGCCCACCGGCTGTCCACCATTGTGGATGCAGATGAGATTATTGTGCTGAATCAGGTAAGATCACATGTAGGAGTAATTCATAATTGTCTTCAGTTCACCTTGCAAATAAGAGCTGTTTGACTCTTGGATCACATGCATCTTCTGACTGTTTATTCATTTCCCTTAATTAACTACATCTATCCAAATTGACGCAAAGTGAAGCAGAGTACGATGCAAACATAGAGATTAGCATTTCAGGATTGAAGATGGGTTTGCCTTGCTGAGGGGTTCGGCTGCTGTTCTCTTGTGGCTGGAAGAAAATTTTCTGATCATTTAACTACTGATCATTTGTTCCACCCAATTTTATTTTGCCGTAGTTCTAAAACTTGTTCAAAATGGTTGTACGAGTTTGCTCTGCTGATAATGACTACAATTTAGTGTTATTTGTTATTTCTGAGGCTTCTTAAAGATAAATGTCAACTCCAAAGCCAGGGGCAGCGCCAGAGATTTTCTTTTGCTGGTGCTTGCTTGACTTTTCAGTGAGAGTGCTCTGAAAGCTATACTGCCTTTTCCATTTATCAAATGTAGGTCATAAAAAGAATTTTCCGACACGCAATTATTTTTGTTTAGTGGACCGAAAGCTACTGAATTCAAATCAGACTTCCAATTGTATTAGGGGTGTGGTTTTTTATTATTTATTTATTTATTTATTTTAAATAGAACTAGTAATGAATTCAGGGCCACTTGGCCCTAAATTCTCTGCTATTTTTTCCTGCTTCACCATAATGCAAAACAAGAGACTACGTCATGCATCGCATGGTGGGCTTTCCCTGTTTGCACAAGGCATTGTGGGATACAAATTTGAAACAGGAGAGGGAAATGGAGGACATGAGTGTGCAAATGAAACATGAAAGACTGACTACAGTGACGGACAATGAGAAGAAAAGATGTTATGTTGTGAAGGAAAGGAAACGCAGGACCAAACTAATAAATATCATTGATCAGCGAGCACCTCATGTGATCCGCTGTTTGTTTGGCGACAAGATACATGGATGCAACTGTCAGTGCACAGTCAAAGGTTTACCTGCGCATGCATACACGAACTTCCTCTGTCTGCTTGACTGCACGAAGCAAGCAATTTCATGCACATTATTTGCTAGAGAACCCCCTCAAATTAAATAACATCCAGCCACAGAATGGCTTGATTTTTTAAAAAGATATTACAGAAATAAACATGTATCACAATGACCAAATTTCAGAGGGAACTAAATTTCACCAGTTTTTTTTAAATCGAAAGGCCTTCTACTTTGAAATTTAGGGTTAGCTGCTAATTTGCCGCCACAGTTGAATTACCTCCACCAAGGAAGTTATGCTTTCATTTTGTTTGCTTGTTTGCCTATAAGCAGGATTGCACAAAATAAATTGCACGGTTTCATAAACCGTGATGGAAAGGCATAGCATGGACTAAGGAAGAAGCCATTAAAGTTTGGAGTGGATCCGACCCAGGGTGGCTTGACAGGTTCACTTTCACTAATGCTGCAGCATTTGGCCTTGGTGGAGGTCTGTGCTTTCCGAGTGCACTTGTAATTTCTACTGAACGCATGATCGCCCAACGCATGTGCAATACCCGCTCTGCGACAATGCCATTCTGTGTTAAACATAAAGTGAGTTATTCAGCTCACGGAATATAGGTGTAAGGTTCACAAGCCACCCTACATAAACACACCTCTGAATATAACATTTCACACAATTATGCCTCGGCCAAGGCTTGCACACAAGCAGCAAGCACCAGACGACGAGGTTTGTGCACATTTCAGCCTCAGATTCCGAGATAACAGACTCATGCTGTCAGTTCTCAACACCTCTACTAATGAATCTACAGTATTCCGCTTCATAGACATGTTTATATTGAAAGAGCATCACATAGAGAGAGCTATAGTGGGGCAAAAAAGTATTTAGACAGTCACCAATTGTGCAAGTTTCTCCCACTTAAAAAGATGAGAGGCCTGTAATTTTCATCATAGGTATACCTCAACTATGAGAGACAAAATGAGAAAAAAAATCCAGAAAATCACATTGATTTTTAAAGAATTTATTTGCAAATTATGGTGGAAAATAAGTATTTGGTCAATAACAAAAGTTCATCTCAATACT
>JANZLB010000027.1:19779239-19790122 GCA_026167865.1 Notarius quadriscutis
GCTTGGTGAAGTTCTAAATCACATCGGTGTCAGACCTGGCATTTGGCAGTTTCAAATCTGATGCATTTGTTTAACTTGCATAATATGCATTTTTGCCTTTAAACGGAATGACTGTAGGCTATGGTTTTTTTTATGAGAGAAGCGCCATCTCATTAGATATCATAAAACATGTTTGGGCCTCTTAGTTTCAATGAAGAGAATTCTTAATGCTATGCAGCATGCAAAAAATATTCTAGACAATTTTGTGCTTCCAAATTTGTGGCAATAATTTGGGGAAAACCCATATATGGGCATGATGGTCAGGTGTCCACATACTTTTGGCCATATAGTGTACAAGGAAATGTGCCCTTCTATTGATTCAGTGATTGGCTTCACTGTTGGTATTTAAACTTTGAATCTAGGAGTGAAATAAAACAAAGCAATAATACCTTTTTTTTTTTATCATATCTATGCTGTGTTGATATGTTTTTCTTTCTTTGTGTAGGATCATATGACGTGAGAGGAAATCTGTATGGTACTGCAGATAACACCTTCCCCCTATCCTCCTCGGTTGCTGTATTGAGTGCCCAAAGAAGTGGTACAAACAGCCATAGAGTAGCATTGGCATTAAGAGAGTACTGCCTCCCAAGCCCACCCTCTCCACAGACTCTCACTGAGACTCCTGAGCAGCCCTCTGATGAATCCAGCAGCTGTGCCATATCCCTCACAGCTTGTGTTACCAAGGATGTAAATCCCTGGTCCCTGTCAGAAGACAGTAATAAACAACCCCTCACCATGATGGAGCCAGTAGGCATATCTGGGATGACAGAGGACTGCCTAATCCAGCAAAGCCGCTCTTGCCTGGGCTGCATCATTGAGACCAAGGACGTACTGGTTAATGAGCCCATTATCAACCTAAAAATGACTGACATGAACCATGAATATGACACTTGCTCCATCTCCAACATGCAGTGTATGGGCCTCAGTGAAACGGGCAATTGCTCAGAGCAGCTTCTGGATGACCAGCTTTTGAGCTTTCCTATGCCTAAATCACAGATGGGGGAGAAAAAGAATTTAGATAAAACAGAAAATGACTCAGATCAGACATCCAGAAACATGTATGAAGGCCTTCTGCTGGACAAATGCAATGGAGAAGATGGTCTGCTCCCCAGTTCACACCAGGACTGGGGTTACATTGAGTCCTTCATCAGTGAGAGCAAAATGGAGTTGCTGGATCTATGTTCAAAAAATGAGCTTTCAGTAAACCTTTTCTCAGAGGAGGATGTGGATAACTATATGTTTGATGATGATGATGATTCTGCCCTGAGCAGTGACATGTGCTCACTGAAAATCCGTTATGAGTCTTTCCAGGACAACATGAGGGAAAAGACAAATGTCCTGCAGGAGGAAACACAGTTTAACTTTTTTCCCAGTGTCCTGGTAAACTCCACAAAAATAGAGGGTAGTGTGATAAAAAAGAGTGCAGATGACCTCTTACCTAAATCTGAAGACCTCGCACTAGAAAATGAACATAAAGAAAATGGCAGCGATAGCTCCTTAGAGAGGGCACCTGATTACAGCCCAAAGATTAACTACTTCATTGATTCAAGCAACTCAACTGAAGACTCCGAGGACTATAGTGATGACAGCTCTAGCAATGCGTCTTCCATTGACACTTTTCATGAGCGCAAAGAGAGAAACATGTTTTCACGAAAGAATATTTGCTCTTCCAACCCTCTAAACTATGGATTAAGAGCAAAAAGAAAAGTTAGGTACAGTGATGACTACCTTTATGATGTTGACTCCATTGAAAGTGAAAAAAACAATGAAAAGCATGAACAGACACCTTCTAGTCCAAGACAGGAAGAGGATGATGACTGGTGCCCTAAAAAGAGAAGAAAGTCTTCCCGCAAAGAACCACCCATGATAATCAAGTACATTATTATCAACAGGTTCAAAGGAGAAAAACACATGAGTGTAAAGCTCTGCAAAACTGATCCAACAGTCATGACTGTAAGTTTAAATGAGAACACAATTAGTGTATATGAAAAACTGGCTCCTCTGAAAGATTTCTGGCAAAAAAAACAGAGAGAACATGAAGAACAGCTTCAATTGCATGCAAAAGATCAGCAAAATTTTCATCTTAATAGCTGGAATCAACCATTTACTTCTAGACCTCCCAAAAGGAAATACAAGCTAGCAAACAGACTTAGGATTCAGAGGATTCAAGCTGTACTGCAATCACCCCACAAGCAGGGCTTCTCTTACCTTGATCTGAGACAGGAATCTGGCTCTAAAGAAGAGACAGCTCCCAAAGCAAGACCATTAACAATAGCAGCTCCCAGCTGTTCAAGTACATTAGACCCAAATGACATCATACACAGTGTTACCCCAAAAAGCAGATCACAAGAGAGGGAGGAGAAGAGAATAGGAAATAAAATGGTCAGAATCCGGAAATTCAAAAGTGAAGCAAGGCTCAGAAGTGAGAAAATGAAAAAATTTGAAGAGAACAGTGAAATCAAGACAAACAGTAATGAAGCATGTGCTGCGACAGAAAAAAAGGACACTGTGGAGGGTGGGAATGAAACACATATCAACTCAGCTGCACACAGTCCTCAGAATCAAACAGCTGAGACCACTGAAAAAATAGTTTTCATGTCTAACACCTGCTCCTATAACAAAGCAACATCATCTGATGATGTGGCCACAGGTATGTCTGTTATCCCTGGAGGTTATCTACAAACATTGTTGGAAGCCTCAGACACTTTGGGTGGCTCTGGTGGTTCTTTTTTTTCTCAACAGAACCCTAGGCAACAATCTCTGGGCCTCTCTCTGGAAGAGCAGCAATTTGCTTCTCTTCAGCTGGCTCAAAGCTGTGTACTCTCCCCACCCTCTGAATCAGAGCTCCAACAGTCTCCTCAGAATTGTCCCAGTCTCTCCCAAATATGGCACACCCAACTTGACCCAAATCAGCAGTTCAATACTGATATCACTGAGACAGCAGTCTTGCCCAACAACTTCCCTCGCGCCATATCTATGCCAAACTCCGAGAACCTTGCAGTTCCAGGGTATAGTCAGTTGGGGTTGGATACCAACAGAATGCTTTATGAAAAAAATTACATGCCTGAGCAGACACTACCGCCTGATTCAGATTTCCAAACATGTCAAGTTTCCCGTATGGAAGGCCAGCTACAGTTTCAAAGAGGGGCACTGGAAAGTGACAATGGAAGGCTCGTCAGTTTTGACTCAGTTGGCTCACTGTCAGCTGCTTCCAGCAAGTACAGCTCTCTAAGTCTCAAGTCTTGTGAGAAAGATGGTGAAAATGATGTGAATGAGAACTTTCTGGCCCACTGCAGTCCCAAACTGGTGATTCAGCAGAGCACTGATTCAATCACACCACTGAGGGAGTCAACAGACTTACTAGATATCTCCAACTTCACTCCTGATAAATTCAGACATGCATCACTGTCAGAGCTCTCACCTCCTGAGACACCCAACTTGTCCCCGCAGGTCACATGGAGAGAATTGAAGATACTGGGAAATCCCAAGGTTCTCCAGAATGGGTCTGAGCTAACATTGGAGGGTGCGCAAGAGGTGAAATGGAATTGCAACTTAATAGAACACCAAAAACACCTGGCTGGATTCACAGTAGATAATCACCAGTTTCAGTTGCACAGTTCTAATAATGGCAACCTTATAAGTCTGGAAAAGAAGTCAGTGAATGAAATGGACTTTGATGAGCAAGGTGCTGGCATGAACAGTGGGAAAAAAGGCTCAAAGAGGAAAGGCAGCAACAAGCAAACTTCAGGACAAAGTGCTAAAAAAAGCAAAGCGACCAAACCAAAAGCTGTAAAGGGAGAGAAGGTAAAGACCCCACGACAAAATTCACGAGCATCCAAAAAGCTGAAAGCCTTATTGGATGAAAAGACGAAAGGACAGCTCGGGGACTCAAAGTGTATGACACACCAGTTGACAGATAGCAGCTCTGAGGACTGGCCAGGATTAGGCTGGTCAGAGACCAACAGTTACACGGATGACCAGAGGGAGTTTGAAGAACCATCCAACATCCTTTCTAACATAGTATCAGGGATGGCTGAAGTGCAGCGTTTCATGATGACCTCAATTGAGCCAATATGGGGCCCTGCAACAGACATCTGTTTACCCTTAGAGGCAAATAGTCTAAAGTTAAAGACTCTTAAAATCCTTGCAGGAACTTCATCTGAGCCCAAAAAAAAAGGTGTTGTGTCTGCTGAAGGTACAAAAGGCAAGAAAGGAGGGGGGAAATGTGGCAAAAATCAAGCTAAGTTCAATGCCTCTCATCCCCTTTTCCCACAGTTGGCTCTGGGCTGTAACATGTTTGATAAGTCTAATCTTGGGGTACCAGGCATAAATGGACCTGCACACAAAAAAATGTACCGTCACAAAACCAGTGCAAAATTTCCTCGGATCGAAAACCTCAAAGGCAAGCGGACTGATCCAAATAAGGACATAGCATTGATGACCTCATTTGAAAAACTGAGGTAATATTTTGTAACTAGCTGCTGATGCACGTTCCTCACTTTCTCCCACTTCCTGTTCAGCCTCCAGTCCTTGGCATACCTGCACTGACTCAAAGCAAGAGATGCATGGAAATTACCATTGACCCTTATTTTGGCCCTCTGAAAATGATGTAGATATCATGCATGAGAATACTACATGTACTTACAAACTACCTATTGGATGGTTGTGCAAGGCTTGACTGAGATTTTAACCTGCCATGGCTGCATTTTCTTCATGCTTTTGCAATTTTTTCTTGTTGTTTTGGTTCTTTTTGTCTGAAGAAAAAAAAAAACCTTCATAAATGCAATGGGTCTTCTTGGGAGACATTTTTAAAAATGAAATTTGTTACCCTAAACGTGTGTTGTTATATTTCTTTGTTTGAAACATAGCTGTTGTTTCGATAAAAATACTGCTGTGCAAATTAAGCTCCTCAGTTAGATTTTGTATGCAAAACAGGATGATCCCATCTTGCTTTCTCCCTTATACTGCCTGACTTCTTCAATTCAAAATGCTGATCCTGTTATCTTGGATAAGTGACATCCTTTCTCGGCCCTAAAAACATCAATAGCACATATTGGGACCATTTTGTATCAAAGACATTTCAGATTAACATTTGTCCTATTTTTTCTTACTGATGGCATGGAATTATAATTTTATTCTTATGCTTTTACTATGCTTTTACAGGAGTATTACTGGAACATATCTTAGACGGACAATTCTAAGCCATGGAAACTCCCTTTTTTGGGTGTTCCTGTACAGAAATGCACTATTTAATGACAACATGAATTCTAAAAATTAATGTGCCAAATGTAAACTTCGTGCAAATTTAATGTCAAGATAAATACTGGCTGTTGAATTTTGAACATATTAAGAATTTTGAACATATCCTTTCAAGACTGAGAGTTAACATTCCAGATTTTTCCTCTTTCGTTTTGGGATCCTATATTGTGAAGAGCACCTGCAGCTGACAGTGGTACATAGCCACTCACATAACCAAAACAACAAAACTGAACTGTCCTCTTTTTTCCACTGACTTGCCAAAATCAATTTACCTCAGCATTATGTGGCTTTGAAAGTAAAGACAAACAAGGAATGATGACAAGTAGACAAGGTAGACAAGGACACCATACTGATATTAAAAGGAATGATTGTAATTCCTTGTACTAAAATTCATGGGAATGCCTGTTTCAAGTGATTTCAAATGAGTGCTGAAATTAAAAGGAATACTTTGGGATAAATTCACATAAGTTTCTACATACCTCCAATGCAGGTTCAGGAAAGATTAATATGTACAAAAATCTCAAATGTAACTAGATGATTAAAATATTTGGTATTCAGATTCTGTTTCAGGAACCACATGACTAACGAACACATAATGGAAGCTTATGAGCACAGAAGGCCATCCATTATTTGTGTTCCCCCCATTCCAGATAAATACTTACTGTTCACATAATCGTGAGGTAGCAAATTGTTTTATCAAGACAATACACTGGTCAGTTAGACTTGGAGATACATTTGTAGGAAATTTCTTGCAAATTTTTAGGTCAAATGGTGGCACAGTAGCACAGTGGTTTGCATTGACACCTCTCAGCTCCAAGGTCCTAGGTTTGCATCTGAGCTCTCAAAGCCTTTGTGGAGTTTTCCAGTTTCCTCCTGCTCCTCCAAAAACATGCAGGTAGGCAGATTGGTGACACACCTGGCATCTTGTTCTTAGATTGTAACAGTTGTGGGAGGTTTACACATTAACAATGTTAGATACAACAAATTGTTTTGTAGCCAGTTAAGCTACACAGCAAATGCTTGAAGGATGGAATAATAGAAAGCTAGAAGTGAGCTGGTTGAAAATATAGTTTGAACTTTATTTTAAAATACAAGCTTATTTTGCTTTGGGTGACACTGTAATATAAAAAGTCTTATTTAAATCAACAGTAATGGTCAAGGTGTCTGAAGGCTTGGGCATGCATTTTTTGTTTATTGGTTGATAGTGGGTGATCATAAACTTCTATAATTATATCAATGCACTTTGCAAAGACCAGTTGCATTTGATATATGTAAGGCATTTAAGGTGTTGATACATGGATGATGAAGCAGGGAAAAATCTAATTTACATACTACATTTTAAATGTGTGGACATTTAAAATGTAGTATGTAAATTAGATTTTTCCCTGCTTTGCATATTACATATCTAATACTGGTGAAATAATGTCAACATCCAGCATTTAAAAATAGTCTTCATCATCCATGTATCATACACATATGAACAACTTGTACAGAAAGACTTTTCTGTACAGTGTTTTCTGTCCTGAAATATTTTGCTGTTACAGAATTCTCCCAGTCATTACTGTTTTCAGTACAGTGCAGTCAAGTATAGAAAATGTCTGCATTTTTTATGCTTGAATGGAAATATTGCACAGTAGATGTTGGAATTATTAGGTAAATGTGACTTGGTCTGGAATATCAACTGTGAGGTTTTCACTCACTAAATGCTTACTGAAAACAGGTTAATATCTATGAATATCAAGAAAATTTGTTTGCTGTATAGGAGATGCTGCATTTGGTGATTCAACTCTCTTGTGTATTGGCTAACTAAGCCAAGAACCAGGACCTATTTCTACATATGTACAGATACACTCATCATCCACTTTATTAGGAACACCTGTATACCTGCACATTCTTGCAGTTATCTAAATCAGCCATCTAATCAGCCAATCACGTGGGAGCAGCACAATGCATATAATAATACAGATACAAGTCAAGAGCTTCAGTTAATGATCACATCAAACAAAAGAATGGGGAAAATTTGTGATTTCTGTGACTTTAACCATGGCATGGTTGTTGGTGCCAGATGGGCTCGTTTGAGTATTTCAGAAACTGCTGATTTCCTGGGACTTTCATACACAACAATCGCTAGAGTTTACACAGAATGGTGCGGAAAAAAATAATAATAATGAGTGAGCAACAGTTTTGTGGGTGGGAACACCTTGTTGAAAAGAGAATTCAGAGGAAAATGACCATGTTTGAGCTGCTAAGTCAGATATAGTAATTCATATAATCATTCTTTACAACCATGGTGAGCCGAAAAGCATCTCAGCATGCACAACACATCAGACCTTGAGGTGGATGAGCGACAACAGCAGAAGACCACACCAGGTTCCACTTCTGACAGCCAAGAACAAGAATCTGAGGCCCAGACTGACTGAAATTGGACAGCTGAAGATGAGAAGAAAAAAAAAAAAAATCACCTGGTTCACACATTTTCTACATTCTGATGTTTGATCAGAATCACACATTTTCTACATTCTGATGTTTAAGTGAAGCTCTGCATGATTTTATGAATCTTGCTTCTTCCACATGATTGGATAGTTGCATGAATACAGGTGTTCCTATTAAGTAACTGGTGAGTATATGCATCTTTGTATTTATTCATATATGATTTTAAAAAATATTCTAGAAAATATTAGAGTGACAAAGGACATGGAAAATGCCTTAATGCCTAAAAATATGATCATTCTTACTACAAAATTTCAACATGACATTTTTTGCTCAGTTTTACTCTGTGTCCTTTTGCCTCTCTCCAGTCTATCTAGCATGCCACAATTAAAAACAAGGACATGCTGTTGATGGAAAAAAAAACTGCACATGGGCTGTCATGCCCTCTTCTCTGCCTTCTTTCATATCTGCCTATTTTCAATTGAATGTACTTCTTTGAGATTTGTACAGTGTGCCACTGTTGAGCTGCCTCTTCTTACTGGTGCTAAGAAAGCAAATGTTCTCCTCCCTGATAGGACTATCTAAAAATACATGTAGTTCTAAACTAGAGAAAGCCCCAATTCTCTCTTTACAAATGTACAATATATGGTTATGTTTAATGTATCCATACCATAATTATTTGACGTTAATTGGATTACTTTTTGATTGAAAATACTATTGAGCTTTATAATATTGTCTAGAGTTCATATTAGAAGGATTCTTTACAAACTCTTGACATAACAAAAAATACTGTATATTTTTATCCGTGCCAATTTGTAACATATTTTGTAAGTGTATATTTTTCTTAGAAAGTGCTGTGAAGTATTAGTATGTGTGAGTAACCTTTTTTGTGCCTATGCAGGCAGTGAAAAGGATAGATAAAAAGGTTTCTGGTTTTAAAAACCAAAATATCAAGTAACCTTAAAAACAATTATCGACATTTTTGTTGGGAGTTTTGTACAACGAAATTGACCTTGTTGTGGGAGTATTGTGTTACTGTGAAAAACACAAATACATAATTGAAGAAAAATGAAGACAAAAATCTAATTTGTGAACTACTTGCTGTTTTATAGATTTTTTTTTTCATGTAAATTATTCTAGTATTCTGGTTTATGTTGTAACTGTTGCAAAAGTTTTAAATATTTGTGAATCCGCCTGTATGGTGACAATGTAATATTGGTAACTTGCTGAGTTTTGTAATAATGTTTATGGAGTAAATATACAAATTAAAAGGAAATTTTGAATGCTGCTTTTGGAAATTGTCAAAATTTGTCCTGTAACTGTTTTGTTAATTGCCTAAAACTTCTTAGTTGCTTGACTTGGAGATATAAACCATGGCAGTTGCTGTTCTTAAATCACAGGCTTAAGGAACATTTGTTACGTGGGTGCACTGTATGCCAATTTAAAAAAAAAAAAAACATTTTCCTTGTTTGCAGCATTAAGAATGAACCATGCAGATCTAGTTCTCCAGAACTCTTCCACTCTGATCATTTAACATAATTTGTAACTTCTCGGGTCAACATCTGTCTTTGAATTGAAAATTTGAAAACTTCTGTACTTAAAATCATTGTGACTATCATAAATTACTTTCTATTTCTACATATAGAAAGCCATAGAAAAGGCTTTCTATTCTACCAGCCATAGAAAAGAATTTACTTTAAGGCATTTCTTCATTAAAAAAAAAACAGAACTAGATAAACAGTAAATAATATTAAAGCCAAATGGCCTTTTGATTTCATAAAATCAGTGAAAGTTCCCTCTGAAATTTGGTCAATGTTTATTTCTGCAATATCTCAAAAAAAAAAAACAGGCTATTCTGTGGCTGGGAAGTTATTTAATTTGAGGGGATTCCCTAGCAAATAATGTGCATGAAATCAGTCGCTTCGTGCAGTAGAGAGAGGAAGTCCGGTGTGTGCATGTGCAGCTTTAACTGCTTCTTCTTTTTGGTTTTATGGCATTTGGCATCCTGTGTTGCATTACTGCCATCTACAGGTTTACCTTGACTGTGCACTGACAGTTACATCATTCTGTTGGTAAACAAACAGCTGATCACCCCGAGGCACTCGCTGACCGCTGATAGATATTAGTTTGGCCCTGCGTTTCCTTTCCTTCACAACATAATGTATTTTCTTCTTGCTTTCCATTACTGTAGTCGGTCTTTCACGTTTCATTCGCGTCCTCCATTTTCCTCTCCTGCTTCAAATTTATACCCCACAATGCCTTGCGTGAATGGGGGAAAGCCCACCACATGATGCATGATGTAGTATCTTGAATTGTGTCATGGTGAAGCAAGAAAAAAAAAAATAGAGAATTCATTAATTGTTCTATTTTTAAAAAACAAAACAAAAAATTGGAAGTCTGTGGCTCAAATTCATTAGCTGCTAAATTTTTTTAGTACTGTAGGTTCACTAAATAAAAATAATCAGGTATCAGGGAAAATTCTTTCTATGGCTTAAACTTGAAAAATCTGAAAGGCAGTCTACCTTTAAAGTGTTTCTTTTATTAACATATGGTCATATGTTTGATTTTTATTTGCTTCTGTAGTTTTGTAGATCCACTCATGACCTGCAAATTCATATCAGCTACACGGGGTCGGAAGTAACGCATTTACTTCATTACATGAACTTAAGTAACTTTTTCCAATAAATTGTCCTTCTAGGAGTATGCATGAGACTTTCCATACTACTAGATTACATTGTGTAGTCCATTACATTAGACGACACACTTTTCACAATTTTTATTTATCTTTTATTTACATGCGCATGGCTTCAACGATCAAACAAGGAGTTTGAACACACAAATGGACAAAGACTAGGCCTGTGTTAAGTTTTAAAATATTAAAAACAGTGTTGCGAGTTTGATATTGGTTTAAAAAAAAAAAAGTGCTTTACTTTCAAATTTTGTTTATTCAACACACAGACACCCACAGCACTGTGTTGCTCAGCTCTCTCTCCCTCTCATCTGTCTCCTTTTTATCCTCATATCATCTCTAGCCACTTTATCCTTCTACAGGGTTTCAGGCAAGCTGGAGCCCATCCCAGCTGACTGTGGGCGAAAGGCGGGGTACACCCTGGACAAGTCGCCAGGTCATCACAGGGCTGACACATAGACACAGA
>JANZLB010000027.1:20035448-20050302 GCA_026167865.1 Notarius quadriscutis
CAGAAAGGCCCTCGCCGGCCGCTGGGTTCGAACCCGGAACCTTCTTGCTGTGAGGCGACAGTGCTAACCACTACACCGCCCATTTGGCCGCCCATCTTGCCAAATAAACAGAATGTAGAAATCTTTCTTTTTTAGTAACATTAGCTACCCAATATGATTTTGAGTTTGAAGAGAGTTTGCTAGCATGTCAGGCGGAGTTTGAAAAGTTTAGTTTTCATTTTATTCTTAAACTACTAGAATGCTGCAAAGAATTCAGACACCCCTTCTTCTGTTCCAGGAAAGAGTAAATTTATCTCATTACCTGCACACTAGTGATTACTATTCTGGTGATCATTACACCATCACAGGAAGATTCTTATAATAACTACTTAAATATTTTTATTATTTTATTCCCCAAGTCAGAAACACGTACAGGGCTTATGATTTACTCTTTAGGTTATCGTGTGTTTGCACTAGTGGTCACTGACCTGCAAGTTGCACACTTGAGCAGACCTTCTCTGTGTCCTCCTTACAGGTGTGTAGAAGCTTTGATAGTTTACTTCAAAGCAGGCAGAAAGGAGGAGCCATACGTTACCATCACAAGGAAGATGAAGCTAAAAAACGGGACAGCCGTTGGCTCCCCCATGGAATGGGAGATCGGTCATTCGGAGCGCAAGTTGGCTGTCCACCGTGATGCCTTTAAACGCACAGCTGTCATCCAGGCGTTCCTTGGTTCCACACCTCAGCTCACCCTCCAGCTGTATGCTTCCATTCAAGAAAAATACCTCCTTCCTGTTAGACGTGAGGAGTTTTTTGTTGTTTTTATATCAAGCACTCAGAGCTAAAAGGAAGACCGATGGGATTCATTTATGAAATTATTTCAATTCTGCATATCATTTATTAATTAAAATATCAAATATTTATTTTACTTGCTTGAGCTGGTATTACTTGTATTACTGATGCCAGCCCACCTTGAGTAGCCTAACATTAGTTAGTCCTGACTGTGGTCTAGTTCATCAGGTCCAATCTGATTTTGATGGCTGATGTTGAGAGATTTAATTATTTTTATGGCATCAGCATGAAATAATGAGATAAATATGAAATTAAATTCAGAAATAATTAAATAAGCATTGGAAATAAACAACTAAATACAGTAATTCCACATAATTTTATATTTAATATTTTAAGTGATTACTGACCATTAAAATAATGATTTCCTCATTAGGAATATTCTTTATTTGCTTCATTTTGGCTCCCCCAGTCCTTCCCAGCTTAGGAAGCTAAGAGCCTTTCAGTTTAAACACAATGGAAAAACAAAATCCTTGACAAACTGCAACCTGACATGGCATATGACTTAAAGGTTTCCAGTAAGAATAAAGTAAAGTAGACTGTTATTATGGAAATACTAATTAAAATAAACACAATGTTCATGTATTTTGCACTAAATTGCTCTCATTTTCACAGTTGCCTTGATGATCATCTCCCTGATCTCGGTCACATACGGGGCACTGGTTTGCAGTGTGTTGGCAATCCAGATCCGTTATGATGACTACAAAGTGAGCGTGAAGACTGGTGTATATTTGTGCATGATACTGTGGCGCAGTTTGGAGATCGCCACTCGTGTCATCTCATTGGTACTCTTCAGCACAGCCCTAACCTTCTGGGTGATTCCGGTTGGTCTGGCCAACCTGCTGATCTTCTTCTTCCAGCCATGGGTGGAGTTTTGGGCACGGAGAGCCTCGCTGCCTGAGAATGTAGAGAAGAACCTGAGCAAACTGGGCACGTGTGTGGTTCTGTGTCTGGTTACACTGCTCTATGCCTGCATCAACGTCTTCTGCTGGTCGGCTGTGCAGTTGAACTTGGCTGAGCAGGAACTGATCGAGAAGCACCCTCGCTGGAGCCGCCTGGCCGCTTACTATACATTGCGCTTCATCGAAAATGTGGCTCTTATTGTTGCCTGGTACTTCTTTAAGTCAGACTTTTATGAGTATGTGTGTGCACCATTGCTTGCTGTGCAACTAATTATATGCTATAGCCTTGCTGTGCTCTTTATGCTGCTCTTCTACCAGTTCTGCCACCCAGCACGCAAACTCTTCAAACATAACGTGGAAGACTGCCTGCGTTGTGCTTGCTGCTGGAGAAAAGAGCACACGCTGGTTCCACAGGTCCCACCAACCCCAGACCTCACTGTTCATTTGGCAGTACAAGAAACCGATATCTTGGAGGACATGGAGGCAGCTTGAGCTGCTCCTGTAATTCATTTAGTCAGATATGGCTCCCCTAAGCCTAGCATATTTGCACGAATCCATGATCAGGAACATGATGTGAGCCTGGCAATATGAGCTATAGAGAAACTGCTGTAATTCATGTTAAGAACAAATCTTGTGCGATTCCAAGAGTTTCTTCAGCATGGCTATTTTGAATTGCTTTGAAATAGACTTTGAACAAAAAAGCCTCTCTACTCTAATTTTAGACTTCACTACTTTAGTGTGCACTGGCAGGTAATGAGAATGTGATGAGCTTTTTTTTTGGATGCTACATACCAAAGAATGTTTCAAAGAATGAGATGATTCACAAAGAGAAACTGAACTGTTAATACTAAGCCCAGGTGTGTTGGAAACAGGCCACAAGTGTGACTCAAGAATGGAGTTTACGTGATAATTTGGGGCATTCCCTGCTTTAGGTAAAAACACAAGCCAGCTATTCATTCCCCTTAAGTGCACTTTGAAACTTGCATATCACAGAGATAAGCTGGGAGGCCTCCTATCAAAATCATTTTCCTGTAAGTTATGGAGGAAGGCAAACACTTTAGGTGTGACATTTACCTCGGTTTTAAGTCACTTTAGAGTTCCTGCTTAAATAAAATCAGGAAGATGTCTGTTCATATTAACGATTTTAAGTGCTGAAAAAAATATCATCGTAACATTGAGGGAATTTGTTTTGCTTGTTTTGTGCCTGAATGATGTGCCTCTGCTGATTGTAACTTGAAAATATTAATAAAATATTTTGAGTGTCTAATTTGAGTGTTTTTCATTTACAGAAGTGTTGTTACCTCTGCCAACTTTGTTGAAGGAGGTTACATTTTTGCCTCAGTTTGTTTGTTTGTCTGTTCCCAACATAATTCAAAGTAATGAATGGATTTTTTGAGGAAAGGTGAGCCGTGGGCCAAGGAACAACTGATTACGTTTTGATACAAATCCAAATATGTGGCTTGGCGGAAGTCTGCACCTTACCAAGTGCCCTTCTGGTTTCTTTTGTTGAGGGTACAACATCAGTAACCTGATGAACCACGGTTATTTAATAGTAGTGTAATAGAAAAACAACACACCCAACTGTTATGAATGCTGCTTGTTCTGGGTAATTGACTTTTTCATTGAAAGGGGTGTGTTTAGAGAATTAATTCATTCTGTGAAAAACAGGTGTCATTAATTGTCTTTTATAAAGGAAGAAGGGAAGCAAATGTTTCACACATTGTTATAAAATCTATTTCCTTCTGAATTGCTAGGTAAAATAGGCTGTTACAAGCACTGTTTGGAGGAACAACATAATTTGATTAAAAAGTTGATTGGAGAGGGGAAAATGTATAAAGTGCAGCAGATTATAAGATGTTCTGCTAAAATGATCTCAAATGCTTTAAAATGGCAACAAAAACTCAAAACATGCAGAAGAAAATGAGCAACTACTGTTAAAACGGATTGAAAAATAGTCAGAATGGCAAAGGTTCAGCCAATCACCACCTCCAGAAAGATCAAAGATTATCTAAAATTACCTGTAAGTACTGTTAGTCAGAAGACGTTTGACTGAAGCTAAGCTATCAGCAAGAAGCCCCTGTAAAGCACCACTGTTGGAAAAAAAAAATGACATGCATAATTGGTTAAAATTTGCCAAGGAACACATCAATTGGCCCAAAGAGAAATGGTACAACAGTCTGTGGACTGATGAAAGTAAAATTATTCTTTTTGGGTCTCATAGACAACAGTACATCAGACAACTCCCTGGTCCTGAATTCAAGCCACAGTACACTGTGAAGATAGTGAAGTATGGTGGCACAAAAATCATGGTATGGGTTGTTTTTCATACTACAGTCCTTGTCTATTCATTGTGTACCAGGGATCATGGATCAATTTGAATACATCAAAATACTTGAAGAGATTACGTTGCTGTATGCTGATGAGGAAATGCCCCTGAAATGGGTGTTTCAACAAGACAACGACCCCAAACACATGAGTAAGCGAGCAACATCTTGTTTCCAGACAAAAAGGACTGAGGTAATGGAGTGGCCAGCTCAATCCCCTGATTTCAACTCCATTGAAAACTTGTGGGGTGACAGTAAAAATGCAGTTTCTGAAGCAAAATCCAAAAATTCACAGGAACTGTGGAATGTAGTTTGTTCATCCTGGGCTGAAATCCCTGCCAGAGAATTGGTTTAGTCCCCAGTGTTTTAGCCCATCATTGAATTGAACTAAGTTTGATCATAATTTTGCCTTCTAAGATACCAATAATAGTAATTTATCAGTTTTTAGAGTTAAGGATCAGAAATTATATAGCCCACAGCCATATTTGCCAGCCATTTTGCCATGACTGCTAACACGAACATCTTACATTCTTCCCCGTCATTGAATTGAACAAAGTATGGTTGTAATTTTACCTTCTAAAACACCAATAACAGTCACTTATGAGAGTTTTTAGAATCAATTATTACAAATTATTTAAATATTGATTAGTGGCTTTATAGCTAGTCAGAGTTTCTTCAACTGCTTTAAGTTAGTTTACAGAGGTCAAATGAAAAATCCGGTCAAAAACTTCAAGTTAAAACTTTCCTTTAAAAGAGCTCTGTTCTCTTTAAATCTAGAATGATCGATCGTAGACACACGTTTGATCAACTTTATTTACATTTAAATATGGGGCTAAACCACTTGAAGATGGGGTCAATGCACTGGGGGCTAAACCACCGCCAGAAGTTGGTTGACTCGATGCAACCGTGCAGTGATCAGAAACGATGATTACTCAACTAAAGATTAGTTCAGTTTGAGTTTGAAGAGAAAAAATGTCGCACTGCTATTTTTTCTTTTTTTTACAGATTAATATTCCTTTTCTTTGCTTCCTGTAAAAGAATAACACAGACTTTATCAAATTTGTTCATGCTTTGATTTGGAATTGAATATGTTTCCACGACATTTGAAATATGGAATAAAAGCTATTTAAAAATCACTTTATTGACTTTTTTCCCCCCGCACTGCTATTTATTTGAACACAACTATATAAACTGTTGAGTGTTTCAGTAACAGTAAGTGATGAGGGGTTTCAGGGGTTACACTGGAGGGAGAACAGGGGGGCTGATTCTCTGCATTGTGTTTATGAAAGACAGGAATGATCTGGAGGTCAATAGCATGGGATAAAGGTGATATTATAATATCGTGTGTTATAATTGTAATTTAACACTGCTTTACAGAGAAACCTGGCAAAAATATTCCTGTACATTTCAATCAGTTCACTTGATAACTGCTTTACGTAAACATTATGGCCAGCTGAAAAGCTCCTAGTGTACTGGTAGTGTATAAGGAAATAAATCAGTCTAACAAACAAGTAATAAGAGAGCTTCTTTTAGACGCTATTTATCAGTTTTGTCCACAAGCTTCTCACACACAAGCTTCAAACAGTTTAGTTTCCCCTGATAAACTCTGCATTTCCTTCAGAACTGCTTGTATAAGGAGCTTCTGTGAGACTGGTTAAAGGTAAAAAGTGTAGTGTTTGTACAGTAAGCAGACAAACGCCAGCATTATTGTTATGTTCAGCCCTCGGGTTTCTGTATGGCGCCTGAGGCGGAGTCTGCGCACAGCCTCGCTTTATAAGACACACACACACACACACGCCTACCTGCTGTGAGGCGAGCTGAAGTTTCCTTTTAAATAAACATGGCTAACTGGATTGTGAACCATGGACTGGAAACCTTTATTTTGGTAAGACCTAGCTTAATATCGATTATTGTTTTTGAAAGCGCTTACGTACTAATTCGTCACGTGACTAAAATATAGTGTACCAAGTTATTCAGTTGATGTCAAGTGTTAAAGAAATGAGTGAAACATCAGAGCATCCGACATCACTGTAGCCAAGAATGTAGATAATATTCACTGATTTTCCACCCAAGCCTGTTCAAACTGGTAGAACACCGAACATCTGTTTTCTGAATTGCCCTAATAAATGCTGGACAAGTTATTTTAAATCTCATTAGGCTTATAATTTGTGTGGGGTTTTTTTTATAAACTAAATATCTAGCATTAGAAGCAGTAATTCAAGTAGTAAAACAGCTTTCCACCAGCTCTTAGCCTGCCAGCTGGTAAAGATGTGTCTACCAGTTTGACCAATTCAACCTGCATTTTTAGCAGGGAATCAATGTCATCAATCCGAGACAACATGATGTTTTATAAAATCTTGTGATTATATTTGTAGGTGGTCTGGATGGGCATCAACATCTTCTTGTTTGTTCACTTTTATATGTTCTATGATGCGGGGCCTGAGTACTTCTACACCCGTGTGCTGATCGGGGTGAGAGTGCATCCACGCTGCTCATCATGAACACTTCAACACTTTTACATTTTAATACACAAGATACCTAGTGGGTTTAACATGTAATGTAATAGTATTGCTTGTTAATGTACATATTCACGAGCGGCACAGGTGATGCAATGGTTAGTGCTGTTGCCTTACAGCAAGGAGGTTCTGGGTTTGAACCTCATGGTCTTTCTGTGTGGAGTTTGCATGTTCTCATCCTGCTTGTGTGGATTTCCTCCCAGAGTCCAAAGAAATGTTGATTAGGTCAATTGGCTACTCTAGATTGTCCATAGGTGTGTGATAGATTGGTGCTGTACCACACAGATTGGTGCTGGACTAACTCCAGCTTCCCCCATGACCCTGATGTATAGATAATGTGGTGGATGTACATCAAAGTCCCTCCTGTGCCAGGACCTGGTCTTCCCAGGCAGTCTCCCGTCCCAGTGCTAACCAGGCCCTTAAGGCATATTGGGCAATGCTGATCTCTGTTTCTATAGCATTTGGCCTCTCGCATAGCTAGGGTTACAGTGGGGGTCCAGTCCTCTGGCAACTGCGAGAGTTTGATTCCCTACTTGCATCTGTATTGCCTTGTCAGATGGCAGTAAGTACCATTTTTATGATGGTCTTTGGTGTGACCCCACCACGAGTAGAATTCATGATCTCCTGTTTGAGAAGCACACTAACCACTAGGCCAGTTCGCAGTATGGATGTACATATTCACCTCCTATAGAACCTTCTACAGAACTACTTTGCAGCACCTTCAGGATTGAATCTAAGTGGATCATATTTAACATGTGGCATTTATAAGACCGATAAAAGAATTATGTATGTTGGTTTCTAGTCTGCACTCTCCTGGGCAAGAGCTCCTGCTGCTGTTCTCAACTTTAACTGCATGCTCATCCTCCTGCCTGTGTGTCGCAACCTGCTGTCTCTGATCCGTGGTTCCTTCATGGTAAGTTATTTGGGTCTGACTGATCATGCATTATTGTTACTGATACTACAACTAAGTGAAAAAGTTTAACATTTCCAATAACAAATTATGTTCATTAACATACAGTAATTTAGTATTGTCAACCAATAGTTCAAGTAAATTGGGCTTTACTGAAATGATTAAAATTTTCCACCACTAAATCATGAAGTAATACAAATGCATAACAAAATTCAATGAATTTAATTACATCGGTAACATCAAGGAACACTGAATGAAGCTCATGAATGAAGCTCATGTTGCATAGTTTATCATGTCCACCTACTGCACTACCTTTGGGTTTTTGGCCGCTGCATTTCACAGCTGTAACCTTGTGGATTCAGACTAAATAACTCAATACCATCATAACAAATTATTATGCATGTGTTTTCAAGTTTATGTTGAATATTGAAGTGCTTTTCAAACTGATTTTTTTGCTCATTTCAACGCAATCCAGTGTCTGGAGACATTGAAATCAGATACTGATATGTGGTATAGAATTGCCTTCAAAAATGTTTTCTTGTGGAAACTTTTTTTCCTATGAAAACTTGATGACAGCTGATCCTTTTGGTCAACCCTGATTCTATTGGTTGACCTCACTGTAAAAGTTCTGTGTGTATTTTAGTGTTTTAGAGAGAGCAGGTAGGTCGTGACATTTTTCACATAATGTTCTCTTATTTACATTGTAGTGCTGTGGACGAACCTTGAGGAAACAACTGGACAAAAATCTTACATTCCACAAACTGGTCGCCTACATGATTGGCTTGATGACTGGTAAACTCTGTTATGTCATGAATAGATTACTAACAGGAAATGGTACTGATTTACTCAGATTCCTGAAGAGATCATCCATTTCTCTGAACAATGATTGTGTGTTAGACACCGCCTTTCATTATTTTACATCTTGATAAGGCTTATACAGCTCATTTTTCAGTGTGGTTATAAAAGATTGTAAACTGTATCCACACCCAGGCTGGAGGCTGCAATGTGGAAAAGTGTTGCTCAATATTCACCATGAGTAAATATCCTTTTGTGATTTTATAGACCAATATCAGATTGAACGCTTCTTAGTTAGGAAGATTTTCCAAAATATACCAAGTTTTAATATACAAATAAGTGTCTGGTATTTGTCTGGGTTTTTTTTTTTTTTGGTCCCAGGCCAATGCAGTACGGTAATACTGCAAATCAATACCAAGGATTTTCTCATTTCAAAGATATATAATTTTTTTTTAAATTCATCAGTACCAGAGGTGCCCAAATTGTTTCCCATGAAAGGCCAAAAATGAATCTTGAAGGAGGACTGCGATCTAAAATTAAATGTTGACGTTATGATAATACATTATAATGTATTATTTTATAGTTTTAACATTCAAAATCTAAAATAAAATTTCTAAAATAATAATAACACTTCTTTTTAATCTGCTTAATAGTAATTTTATTGATTTGGAGAAATGATCATTAAAAACATAAAACATCAGTATATTTAAAAGGAAAGACACCTTTCTGACAAAGTGCATGCAACTCCATGCTTTAGAAGATTAAGTTGAAAACATCTGTATCGTCCACCTTTGTGATCAAGAGTGGAAATTTGACTTCAGCTTGAAAAATTAACAAAAGGTCACTTGCCTTCTCCTATCGGTCCTGAATAAACAATAGAATGTTTTGTTTCTTAGTGACGACGGATATTATATTCTTTCAAATTAGCCACTCTGTAAATAAGACAAACTGCTGTCGATTGTATTTCTGTAAAGAAAATGGTTGTCTTGCCCTTATTATTATTTTTTTTATTTCTTTGATCAGTGTGCCACTGTTTCAATGACTCCATCTTGACTGGCTGACTCAAAGCCAGTGCCATAAGATAGCTACACATATAGCATGTGATAATAATAAATAATAGTATTAAAATACCTTTGTACTTAAAATGAGCAATATTTTGAGATGATCACTCAAGAGAGAGAATACTTCTCTGTAGTTACAAGGTACGTTAATTTAACAGGGAAGTTTAACAGCACTGTGCTGCACATTGCTGTAAAACTCAGATTATGTACTTTTTAGTTGGACAAATTTACATTTAGGTTAGAATTTTACAGCACTTTAAAAATGATAGGAGAATAAGCCTGAGCTTGTCAAATGTCATGGTGGGCCAAATGTGCAAAATACCTTGCGAAGTGCACTTTACACCCTGATTTTTCTTAGTGACTTAACACACAGCATTATGCTGTAGTATGGGCCAATAGTTTGTGCATGGATTGTAGCCTGTTACTGAAGGCTTCTTCAGTTGAATTCAGAGTGAATGGTATCATTAATGACCTGTCCTGTCCAGCCGTTCACATCATTGCCCATCTGCTGAATGTGGAATGGTTCATCAGTAGCCGTGAGGGACGTTTTGGTCCTCTTGCCCGTAATCTCTCCATACTTGCGGATGATGAGGATAATACCACTTACCTCAATCCTATCCAGTCCGACTCTACGGTGAGTCTGACCACTTGAAATTTCATGTTGTAATTCATATACTACCTGTCTTCTTTCAAACTTGTCTTAATGTGTTGTGTTTACATTTATACATTTTATATTTATGCTTCTAACATCTGTGTATGTCTGTAAGTGCATGCCATTAAGAACAATACTGTGTGTGTGCGCGCGTGTGTATCCTTAGACACCACTCCTGTTTGTATTCACTACCATTGCTGGCCTTACTGGGGTTGTGATCACTCTCGCACTCATTCTTATTATTACATCATCAATGGAAGTGATACGACGAAGCTACTTTGAGGTGTTCTGGTACACCCACCACCTCTTCATCATTTTCTTTGCAGGCCTGGTCTTTCATGGGGCAGGGTGAGGCATTTGGGAACTGGGGGCATGCTCAAAGGAATTGTATTTGTCTGCTAGAAATTGAATTACTTAAGTTGTATTTTGCATTTGATGCAGGCGCATTGTGCGAAATCAGTTGACTAACCCATCTCACAACACTAGCTTCTGCAAAGATCATCCAGAGAAGTGGGGTCTGATTCCTCAATGTCCCATTCCTCAGTTTGCAGGAAAGTTTCCTCAGGTAGAGGAAATAGTATTGATGATAAACAATCTGAAATGTACTGCTTTCTTGTAGAAATATGATTCCTGCTGTCTAACCTCTATTTCCTGATGTCCTTCCCTAGACTTGGATGTGGGTGATTGGTCCTATGGTAATTTACTTATTTGAGAGGCTGTTGCGCTTTATCCGCTATATTCAGACTGTAAAGTATAAAAAGGTAAGCTCTCCGGAACAATGAAGCATCAGAGGTAAAAGTAGCACTTTATCAGGTCTAAGTATTTTCTAAAAGTGGCTCTGTCTCAATTGCACTCTCAGATTGTGATCCATCCATCCAAAGTCCTCGAGCTGCAGTTAGTGAAGTCTGGATTTAAAATGGATGTTGGACAGTATATCTTCTTGAACTGTCCAGCCATCTCCCAACTTGAATGGCACCCATTTACAATGACCTCAGCCCCTGAGGAAGACTTTTTCACTGTACACATCCGCTCAGTCGGGGACTGGACCGAGAAGCTCATCAAGATGGTAGAAAAATTACCAGAGGGAAGTCAAGGGCCCAAGTAAGCCAACACACTTCATTGTTCTCCTGTTGTATGATTGTCAAAATGTGTTATGAAAACAATCCTTCCCATAAACCAGATTACTGCTTACAACACAAGTCAGTTACAAATAAGTAATTGGGGGGAGGGGGAGGTCTAATCATAAATCCAGCAGGGTTGTTCCATATTTCAGCAAGGCTAATGCTCTGGTTTCAGATTAGGTGTGGATGGTCCATTTGGAACAGCCAGCGAAGATGTGTTTGATTATGAGGTCAGCATGCTGGTGGGCGCAGGCATTGGCGTGACCCCATTTGCTTCCATCTTGAAGTCCATTTGGTATAAATTTAAAGATTCCAACCCAAAGCTACGCACCAAAAAGGTATGAACATTCAAGACCTGTCAAAAAAGTGAATCATGCTATTGACTAGACCGTGTGTAACACTCCTGAAGGGTCACAACCCTACAAACGTTTGTGTTGTTGTGTAGTGTTGTCCACTACAAAATTAACCCATGATGGCATTGGGAATTAGCTGATGATTTAAATCAGGTTTATAAATGAATGCAGTGCTGCAGCCCTCCAGGACTGGAGTCTGACAATGTAGCTAAACCATAATCCTTTATTTTTCATTACATATCAGAAAAAACTTTGTTCTCACTATCCCCTACAGATTTACTTCTATTGGTTGTGCAGAGAGACACATGCCTTTGAGTGGTTTGCAGATCTGCTTCAGGTGCTTGAGAAGGAAATGGAGGAGAGAGGCATGAAGGACTTTCTTACATACAAACTCTTTCTCACTGGATGGGATTATACACATGTAAGTCTGTTTTATCTGCTGTGATACAAGCTATTTAGGTACAGTACAAAATGTGAAGGCTGTATTGTGATGATACATGCCCTACTCACTTTATTCTAGGCAGCCCATGTGATGGTGCATTTTGATAAAGACACTGATGTCATCACTGGCTTGAAACAGAAGACTCACTATGGAAGACCAAACTGGGATAAGGAATTTGAGCAAGTTCGACAAGAGAACCCCTCGTAAGTCTTAAAACATGGCCATGCCATCTGTGTCTGGAAAAAATCTCCTTAATCTGTCATCTGTTCTTACAGGTCAGTGGTCGGTACATTCCTGTGTGGCCCAGCCGGTTTAGCTAAGGTTTTGGAAAAGAAATGTGTGAAATATTCTAATGTTGATCTGCGAAAGACCAGATTTTACTTCAACAAAGAGAACTTTTGAGCTGTTGCTTGAAACAACCAGATTAACCAGAAGTACAAGCTCTTCAGTGTTCTGTTCTCATTCCAGCTAGAGCTTATGAAATACCATGTTGGCTGCCTGCATGTGAAGCCCTGAAATAATTTACAAACTAACGTGTCTGCAGAACCTGAGCTATCTGTATGTAGTAGTGATGGTTTCATCCTGCTGGTCAATATACAGTCATACAAACTTCAGGATCTGCCCCCAACAATCACTTTGAGCCTACTGTTCTATCAACTGATCTTTACTTTGACAGACATCTGCTTGAAGTCACTTATTTTTTTTTTTTTAATATTTTGAAGGCTATATGAAGGCATATATGCAACTAGACCTCTTTATGACCTTTCTTTTCAGGAGTTATAACATTTTATTTAATCTGCTTTCTTGCCTTGTTACTGACAAGCCATGCGGTATGAAGGAAATAATTCTAGTGTTCCGAGTTCAACAGTGTACTTACAAAAAGGGGGGGAGGGGGATTCATTATAAACATAGCTTTTTACTTCGTAGTGTGAGAGGATGCATTTGGTGCTGTTTTTTTTTCTTCTTCTTTAGTCCACAGACAATTTTGCCAGGTGTGGGGAAAGTTAGTTTCTAAGAAAGTCTTTTCCTTATAGCCACACTTGATTGATCCCTTCATTATTCATGTTGGTTTCACGTGCACTGGCATGAAATGTTGATTGTATTTGCACTACTCAGTTTTTCCTCCTCTTTTTATTGAAAAAAAAAATTCAAACAGCAAATATAGAAATTAAATTCTGTGCTGAAATTAAATTCTGTGTACTTTTCTGTGTTCCAATGGGATGAGATTCAGACACACACACCCCAGGCATTTCCCCTTTTACTATACATTTACAGTCCAAAAAACTTTGCAACATGTAATGAACAAATAGCATGTCTTACTCTTTCAACAACTAACAGAAAAGAAACATGGGTATGGTCTGTCTGTGTTTTTATCAATCCTACAAGCATGAGGAAGAAACTTGTTTCAAGGTTTAGAAATTCCTAGCAGTGACGTCCTGAAACCACAAAACTGCATGTTAAGCAACTGCTTACAACAAAAACTGTTACATCATGATGCATGCACAAAAATAGAAAACCTGTCTCGTTAACAGATTAACAGACTAGTTATAAACCAGGAAGACAGACAAAGCGCAAAAAAGGAAAGGGGGTGGGAAAAACCCTTTTCTCTAGAATTCTCAAGGGGCACCAGCAGTTTTCTGAATCTGCTCTTTCAGGATGAGGATACTCTGCCTCTGCTCAGGGGGAAGCATGGCAATCTGTTCTGGAGTCAGCTGGAGTACCTGCATAATTAGAGCAGCCTGGAAAAATACAGGAGAGTTGCCTTCAGTCATAACAAGGAGAAAGAAATCAGTACATTCCAATTGCCTTCATAGCAATTCAATAGTTGGCAGCTTTGGAGGCTATTCACCATCGGAACCAAGCTGTCAAGCGCATGTACTTTTCTAAGTTAACAGTATGCTCCAGTGAAATGGGGTTAAAATATCCTGGCTAGTCACCTTATTCTGCCATGCCCACTTTGAAGAGTTTGTTTCTTCCTCCTTTATATTAGAAATTCCAGTCCAACAGCTGATGCATTGATTCAGATTAAGAGCACAGTGATAATACACATATAATGAGTAGTATAATATACTCAGAGTGTCACACTAATTGTCAGAGGAGAAGTATTTCGCTTGAAAGAAGTGTTACGAACACAAAATGATTGGAGTGTTGTAGGGCACCATATAACTTGTATCCACCGCTTTCCAAAGCAGTGAAGTGGTAGCACTGGGTGCTTATGAGGCTGTCAGGTTAAGACTAACGTGTTAAATTAAGAGCTAGCTAGTGAATAAAGTCAGAAGTAGACTACTGCTATGGGCACGGATCATAAAGTATCTATGCTAATTAAACATTCCAAGAAGCCATTTAATGTTGGCAATTAAGTTAAAGGTTCTGATTGCAAAGTTGAATTCTGGGCAAAAATGTTCCACTTCCATTACTGTTAGAGTTTGGAGATGTTTCGCTGCTGCACACACACTGCATCCTATGTGTAATTGTTTTGCCGATATAAAATGCATCCTACATTTTACGATTCCAGAGATCGCCGAAGCAAGTGAGCAACAATATCACGTGACCACTGTGGGGCATTTGACCTACTTTTAACCAAAACAAGTCAGCATGGGCAAACATGGCAGACTCCGCTTTCCCAACAGTGGAAAGGAAAATATGAAAGTGAATCAAGCTAGAAAGTGTACTAGAAAAGTGATGGAAACCAAAAGGCTGTCTGCAAGAATTTTAGTGAAGGTACAGATCAACCACTAGAATTGACTGTGTGTAAGATAGGCATGAAATCTGATGAAGAATTTGTAGCATTTGTCTTGGATTGGTGAGTTGGAGTTGTACACAATGTTTTGATCTTACAGAGAAACAATAAAAGCAATAACAGAGAAAAGATATACAACCCCTGGCAAAAATTATGGAATCACCGGCCTCGGAGGATGTTCATTCAGTTGTTTAATTTTGTAGAAAAAAA
>JANZLB010000027.1:20069329-20081687 GCA_026167865.1 Notarius quadriscutis
CGTAGTCAGCTGGGATAGGCTCCAGCTTGCCTGCGACCCTGTAGAACAGGATAAAGTGGCTAGAGATAATGAGAAATAATAAAGTTTTTTTTTTTTAGTTAGTAGAGTCCAGCACAAAGCATGTTTGGAGGGCTGGACTTTGTATTTTGTCCAGCTGAGATGGTCTGACAGCAACCAGCTTTACAACGTGTACAAAATGTAGTTCACAGCTGAGCTCATTGCTGATATGAAAAATGGACAGAGGATAATTTATCAATATTTATAAACAAACTGCTTCAGTGAAAGGGTTCTTGCCGTGACTTCAACCAGATTACAGGGGCCGGTGACATTTTAAACACTGAAAATGAATGAACCATTTTACCAACGAAGACAAAATGCAAAACTATTCTAAAGTACCCAGGAACTTGCAAATAAACGAATCAGTACCGCGCACAGTCGAGTGTATACACACTCACCTGTATAGACTCGGCAGGCTTTAGGACCCAGGAAGCGCGATTTGCTTCTCCAGCTGCTGCGGTCAGAACAGGCGATGAGGGAAGATCGCGGCGAGAAGCCCAACATTCACGCTGCCTTTGAATTATTCGCCAAATCGCTCTGTTAAACCGAGACGAGCGCTACACGCAGAGAGCTGGTTTTACAGTCTGTTTGTGAACACTTCCTGTTAAAAGGCATAGAACGGGCGTCCGGGCCGTTTAGGTAAGTGAGGTAAGGCAGGCGGCGCAGCACCATGTGATTAACAAAGGCGCTACTGGCGAGCGAGGGGCATTAAAGGGGGCACTAGGAAACGCTATGCATGGCTACGGGCAACTCCGGAAACTTTGCAGGCTGCGCAAGTGTACGAAAGTCCTGATTTACTGTAACCCAGGTTCAATTATTGACCAACTGAGACTACTGCTTATCTGGCATTGCCTTGCAAAGTAGGGTCTACCGTTAGGTTTGAAATTTGCGTGCGGCTAGTGATAGCTAATGGTCACTCATCTGCAGCATTGGGTGGATTGGGACACGATGTAACGTGTGTTTTTAGGCCTACAAAGGCGATGAGAACGACAGCCAGCCGTGGTCAAAGCGGCCACGGTGTGCTTAATTAAGGCCACTTTATCATGCTTTCTTGAGTATGGAGACATTTTGCATCATCTCAACCTGTCACCATGGGAAGGAGGTGTGTAATGCTTATAAACCGTACTGTCCCGTATCCCGCGGATCCGCCTTCACCGGCGCGCGCGCGCGCACACACACACACACACACACCCCTCCGCTGAAACCTTCCCGTGCTACTAATACAGGTCGCTAACAAGAGATCCTCAGCAGGTCAGGTCAGTTAGGCCAGTGCCCCAGGGCTGTTTTGTGTCCAACTTCGGACGTGAAGTCGCAGAGAGAAACAGACCTGTCGCTCATTTTCACAAACACTTAGTGCACGAAACCTATCCCTGAGTCTGATTAATCTCAGGTCCGAGTGTGCTGTGCTGAGGCACAGACTCATGTCTCACAGTCAGTTCAGAAGCGGAGCTTTAAACGCAGCTTTCTCAGCTCTGCCGTTATGAAACCTGTCTGATCAACAACACCTTTTCCTGCCTGGATGATAAAGTTTGCACAGCTCTATGTGTAGGATGTTTCTGTGGAAGGCACTTTCTAGCACATAAACATGTGATAGTCTGTAGGTTGTCTGTCTTGAACTGTGTGTATTCACAGACGACCTGTTTTTCTGTGGCTGGGGTCACACATTTGTGTTTGTGAGCTTAAGGAAGATAAACAGCTTATTGTCTAAAAGAACTCACACTGTCTGCTATTTGAGCACTGCAGTGTTTCCTATATTTATGTTTGTGAAACACATACATATACTCCCATCAGTTACACAACAGGTGTATGCAGATGCTTATGTGATGATTTGGTTTATTCTCACAGATCATGGTGTTCAAGGTGTATCAGTTTTGGCAAGGCTGTCCTTGGCACATCGGTCCCCTATTATTGTGTACACATAGTTATTTGCTTGTCATCAAGAACAAGTCTGTGCTGAACACAGCCATTGGCAGTTCTAGGCCTAATTACTGACATGCTGTGGTCTGATATTGTGCATTTTCAAGGAATTTCTTCTTGGGGGGGAAATGGTTTAGAAATTGTGGCATAGTGGATAGTGCACAGCTCCACGGTCTCTGATTTGACCCTAAGCTTGGATCTATATGGGGTTTTGCATGTTCTCTCTGTATTTGTGTGGGCTGCTTTTCGGTTTTTATAGTTTCTTCTTAGTTCTCAAAACATGCCAGTTGGTGGAATGGCAATTCCAAATTGCACTTAGGTGTGAGCGAGCATGCAAATGCAAATGTGTGGATGTTTCCTTATGATGGATTAGCATCCAATCCAGGGCCCATCCCAGAATTAAATGGTTGCTGACAATGAATGAATGAAAAGCCATCAATGTGCAAGAAAACAAGCCATTTTCTGGTGTCTGGCTCTTAATGGTGCTTCCCCCGCAAACATAAAGGCTTCATTGAGCAGTGTATTCAGCACACTGTTAAAGTTGTGGTTGTAAAGTCACACTGTGTCTGGCCAAAACCCAAATGATGCAGTCTGTGTGAAGATGAAAGGAAAAAGGCATGACCAGGAAGAGTTAGCATGTAACCAAGAGGCTGGCTCTATAAGGACAGAATGCACAATTATGCAATAAGTGTTGCTTGTTAACTTCTTTAGTTTTGAAAACTTTAACTATTTACTCTCTTCATCAAACTCCAACCAACTCTTCATCAGTTATGGATTATATTACTCATGACATTCAACATTACTTCACTTCAGTGGATGCTGTAAACTGAGCTATATATTTAAATATTTTAGGTAAACAGATAAAAATCACTTAGAATGTATTTTTTCCTGACATGCACCTCCCAGTATATAGTGTGTTTACTTTTGTATTTCATTAGTGACAGCATTTAGCTAGAACAGTATGTATGAAGCAAAACACATTCTGCACGGTCTTGTCAATCACCTCAGATTTTTTTTCCTAAGGTGAAAATGTAAATAAGTTTACACTTATCAGAAGAGAGAGACAGAGATGGAACCTGCCATTGTATTCTTGGGACCCTGGACATAGATTATATACATTTATGGAGCATGCCTTTTAACTTTTAAAATGGCAAATATTTGTGTTATTAAGTGCTGCCTTGGGAAGAGCCAATAACCATGGAGCAATGATATAAGACAATATGAGAATATGATGTGTGCATAATTTTGTTGAAAGCAGGGGGAAATCAAGGTGCTGGCTGATTTTGTCTGTCTGCGTGCAAAGTCAAGAGCTGTTAACTATCCCTCGAACTTACTGACAAACTGTCAACTATGATGAAGTGATGAGCATCTTTAACATATAGGGTAACCTCTGTATTGTTTTTTTTTAATAGACTTGTGCATAGACGACAAATAGATGGAGCTTTTCTTTAAGTTTTTTTTTAACAAGGCTTTATTATTTGAGTTATTAAAGCAATGTACATGAATGGTGATGCAGATAGCAATGGAAAATAACTTTTTGTAAAAAAAAATTTTCATATATGTACCTTTACTTCTAAATGAAATTACCTTATTGATCGTAATATTGTATGGTTTACAATTATTTCAGATGCATGTAGGACCTGACAGTATAGCTTTAGGATTAGCATAACCGTGAATCATTACACCTACTTTCATTCAGATCTACTCAAATATGAACATGTGTCCCTTCTATAATAACAAACTCCAACCAATGTTCAGGTATATAAGTAATTAGATAATTGAACCACTGAAACCTTTGATGTAATTAATTGGCATGTTCCACATTATAATCTCATAAAACCTTCCCATCAGATTCCACAAGTGTTTGGAAGAACCTGTTGTAGAATGAGAAGAATGTGGCCATGAGGATATAACATGTTGATGTGGATATGGAAGAGTATTTCTGTATTGCAAGTTGAGTCTGCTGCTCGTACGAAATTTAAGGATGTGGTATTTGTTGGGGAACAAGTGGAGGAAAGTTGTTTTCTTCAGAGATTTGGTCTGTGCACCAGTCTAGAAATAATCCAGACAGTGGCCTATAGATTGAAATGTTTTTCCCTTTATCATGGTTGATGTGGTTGTGTGCAGAACTCGTGCATGGTCACTTGGAGTGGTAGTATTGTGATGTGAGTTCACAGCTTGCAGAGGGACACAATTAGCCAGCACCTCTTCAACTCTCTCTCTTTTTTCTTCCCGCCTGCTTTCAGCAGACTTCACAAAACGTGACCGGGAAATATCCTCTAAATAAATCATGTGTAGAATATATTCTTGTATTTTTAGCACTGCTTATGAGAAACGTAGCGTGTTCGCAATTAGTCGGCGTATTTCCACTTTGTGACTTAGAGAAGGGTTTTTCTTTCTCTCTCTCTCTCTGTCTCTCTCTCTCTCCAGTTTAGCGCACCGTTGCGATCCCCTTTCCCCTTGAGCGGCTGGACTCGAGCGTTGCATGCCGGTACCTGCAGTCCCTGCTCCTCCCTTCTCAGAGGCACGAGCGCTAGGGTGTGGGGTTTCGAGTACTACAACTCCCATACTATCGCTCCTTCCATCTCCCCCTCTCTCCCACCAGACCAGAAGCCTGTGAGCTACAGCACGGCTTGTCTTGACGAAACCCCCTCCCACCACCACGGACTTTCGGAACCGAAAATCGTCGAGCTTATTGAATTGCTACCAACAGGATTAAAATCCTTTCCTCTCGATGCACCCATAGCTCCCTTAATGTGACTCCAGCGGGTTGGTGTTTGTTAGTACTGTTTGACATCGTTATCTGGCTCGCTAATTACCTTTGGGGAATTATTCAGTGGACAGACACATCGGGTCTGGGCTGTGCTCTGCTTCTTCTGTTCTGTTGGAACACCGCGGATACCGGATTGGTCCGATATGGGACGAATGAAATACCGTATCGGAGATATTTCCGTGCGATGATTACACACGGCTTGTCCTTAACATTTGCAAACAGTGTAATAGAGATCGATAGTTGCTTCGAGGAGACTTTACTGCGCAGGGATCTGAACGTTGCAGCTTCACCGTAAAGCACATTGCCAAGTAAGGTTACAGCCCTTTCTAACATCGACGATCACAAGTAACACTGGGTAGTTCTCTGTAACTAACACACGGTACATTTTGAAGCAGCCATTGGAGGGTGAATGTAGAGAGTTATAGCCCAAAGTATGTTTCCTCATGTGGCTGATATCAGCCTCGCACTAGTGTTGTCTAGCTTTCTCTCTCTCGATTGATCTGCGACGAGGAAGGCGTTGTAGTTGGACTCCACACTCGTGGGCACCGAGACATGCGGCCAGGCTGCTTCAGTTTGGACATTATTTGGCATTTTAGTTGATGCTCGACATGACTGCTGTCCATCGGAAGGGACGCGTGTTTGTGCTTAGTTTTTGCCTCCGTCGTGGCCACACGAGTGTGCAGATCAACAACACTGCTGATTTTCTGCGCGAAGTCTTTTTGGGATCATCCCCCCGTTGAGAAGCCCTCGATCGCCCTGTTCGTGTGTGCCTCACCCTTTCAACTATGCCGATCGCGAGGAGTTTGTTTCATTGATTGGCCTCGTTTTCCAAACACAACATTTCCACCTGAGAATCGGCGACGTCTTTCTGTATTGTGTGATCGCTTAATTGTTCATCAGGCTCGGTCGAGCGAGCGGACTAGTCCGAGTTTCAGCATGGGGGCATTTATTTTTAATCTCGCAGAAAATCCTTTTTGGTCTGTTATCATGGGGAAATCGGGGGTCTTTTTACGACATTTGGTTTCAGTCGTGCATCCTGTATCCTTGTAGCGTCTCCTTTGTGTGTGTGTGTGTGTGTGTGTGTGTGAGAGAGAGAGAGAGATCTGCGCTGCGCTGCCGACACACCGGGAGAGAGTGGGTTCAGGAGCCGAGCTTGTGTTTCTCTGCTCTGCCTTTTACATCTCCGTCCTGAACACTATCAAAGTGACGCTTGACTCCAGCGCGTTGACTAATGTTGTTATTCTGCAGCTGAATTTAGCTTCCTCGAATGATGTATGTCAGCAAAGTAACGAGCTCTGGTCAGTAGACCACCGAAACCGGCGACGGTGAGAGCTCGCGTGGGCCGATAAACTTTACTAATAGACACCCTGGTGTCCGTTATCCAGACTCGGCTGACCTCTGAGAGGAGTAGCGCGCAGGCTGTGTGTGTGTGTGTGTGTGTGAGAGAGAGAGAGAGAGAGAGAGACCCAGAGGCTAGAGTTCATGTTTTCCCAGGCGTTTTTACATGCACATCAGTAATTTAGCAGCCATCTCCCGCTCGTGTTTGTGCAGGGCTGTTTTTGATCAGATTTTTTATTTGATTTGTTTATTCAATATTAAAATGTTTGTGCAAATAACAACAAATATATGGGTGACACAAGAAAGTACATGTACTTATTTCCATTGTGGTCCATTAATGCACAGTGATGCACTCGTCAGCTTTAAATGTTGTTATTCTTAATACTCTAGCGATTTTTAGAGAAATTATTTATTGTGCTAGTCAAGTCCACTGTTAATACTGATATACTGTAAATAGCACCTCAAATGCTATAAGTCACTTTGGATGTCCTGTAGGTAGGTGTGTGTGTGTGTGTGTTTTGTTCATGGAAAAGCTTCTTCCTGCATTGTTTATTGGGTGAAGCCAAGTTCCAGCCTGCATCCTCTTTCTCTAATTGTATGGTGGCTTGTTTTTGGCTTAGCTTTTTGAAGCTATGAGACAAACATCATTCCTCTCACATTTATTCCTATCCTTGGCAAGTTCTCCCCAAACTCGTGCTTTCTTCTCCAAATAAATCTGATATTCTAATATCCGTTACGCTTCACAACACTTGGTATCGTCAGGGAATTTCTCAAGATTCTAACTAACTGTTGTTTTAAATGAGTTGAATTGGATTAAATGGGAGATGATAGTGCTGGGGTGGAACTATACCTGTGACCAGTGTAAATAATAGCTTACTTTTCACAATTAAAAAAATATATATACTGTTTGCGTCCCTATCAAGTTTAAGCAGAAATAGTTACATTGATAGAACCCTGGAGCAAATCATTTATGGGCTGACTTTTGAGAAAATCTTCACTGCTTTAACCAGTCGATCCTGGGATTTTTCTTGACATTATGTTTAAAAATATACTAAATTTGATGGATTTTGAGCATGAAGCAATTATGTAAAATTCATTCATTGATGTACTTTCAGATGTAAACTGCAATATGGCAGTAAAATGTCTGCAGTCAGCAGCTGTATTTGCAAGACCCACTGTCATGCAAGGCTTAAGCGGTTTTGTTTAAAGGTTGGTTACCTTTGCATGTCCACTCTGAAGGAGTACAGCAAAAGGATAACACTGTTGGGAGAAAAAAAATACAATCAAACGTGGGTTGATAGAGCAGCATAGGATTTCTGACATGGAAAAAACCCCAATTTTTTATTTAACTGATTGTGGGGTCCCCCACCCCCACACTTAGTTTACCTGTTTCTAATTCTAAAGCCTTGTAACTCCTCCATGATTTAAGAGTGTACACGTCTGAAGTGTTATATACTTTCACTGAGAAAATGGTGAGTTTACTGAATCAGGATGCCCCTTCACTCTATTTCCCATCCACCCAGTGAATGCAGGCACTTGCTTCTCTTTGGGTATCAATATCAGATTAAGTACATATAGCTCATTTTATCTGCATTTAAGTCTTTAACAGACCCTCACTCTCAACATTTAAAAGATCAGATTAAGATTTTCAGTTCAGGTGAGTTATCTTGAAACTAATTTTATTTAATGGACAGACATCAGTAGAAATATTGTCTAGGTTATAGAAATATTTGGTTATTATTTTACAAACTGTGTTGTATGATACCATCTATGGTCAATATATTTATTCCATCTCAAGTCTCAGTTTAAAGGAAATTGTGACATCTTTTGTAGGAAACTCTCTAACAGGAAGTTTCTAACTAGCTTCTTAACCCTGATTCTTAATATTTTTTATATGCGCATGCATGCATGCATATGCTAAAGAACAAGTAGCTGAGACAAAGGTTTATGCAACTTCTTGCCTTGGAGTTATAGTGCCCTTGCTTGTGAAGCTTACTATGGGAAGAAGAATTCTGCAACGCAATATTGAAAGCATATTCTGTTTAACAGTTTATGTATTCCTGAATTAAGTATTTAAACATTAAAATTGAAGTTGCACTGATTATTATATACTTTCGCTTTTTTTGTCCATTGTTCGACCCCGTGTTCTCTGAAGTCATTTAAATGTTTGGCATTTTGCCTATCTTAGTTGTATTTTTTTTTTTTAATGATCAAATCACTGCTTTCTTCATTTAGAAATATTTCTTTGAATTTTATAGTTTAGTAATCAAACTTCGGTAATGAAAATAACATAAAGAGAAGGCACTGTGGATAATATTTTATATATTGACACATTAAGTGCTTTTTTTTTGTGGCCTCCTGGAAGACAAAATTTTTGTAACTGTAAGAGAATCTGTTCACAACAATTAAGATACAATAGATTTCAGAGATTAAAATTTTTATATCTTACTGGTTAAGTTTTGACTCATATAATGTTGGTAATGCACAATTATATCAGTACGAGATTATAATCTTTCAATGCTGCGTTTATATACACCACTGTGCAAAAGGCTTAGGCGCTGTATTGTTTTTTTAGTACAAACTTTTGTTGTAGGTTTTTATTTTATGCATTATCGAGTCAGTACAAACATATTTTACATTTCCAAACATTAGTTTTCCAGCACAAAATTAAAGTGTTAACAGAAAAATGTTTGTATGTCAGTAAAGAAAGCAGCATATTACACAAGAGACCACTTTATAGACAAAAACAAACAAACCAAAAAACATAATGAAGGCTGCTGGGTTTTGCTGCAGAAATAAGAACCAAGTGCGACAGTTAAAGCCTCCAGAAGAACTGTGGCTGGTTTTGCAAGATGCTCAATAAACCTTACAGCTCATTTCCTTATAAACTATAAAACTACACAAATTGTACCTGACTACTTTTTTTTTAAGCAAAGGGTCATCACACCAAATATTGACTTTGTTTTATTACTGTTTACTGCACTTTGTAGTATTTTTTTTTAATTTAGAAACATTTAATGTAATTATTTTTGATGGCATCTTTGTATGTGCCTAAGACTTTTGCACAGTAAAATATTTGTTTTCATAAACCTTGTTTAGATTAGACTAAACAGGTGATTTAAAAAAAAAAAATATTGTGAATTTGGAAGGTTTTAGTTATGCAGTGCACTGTGTACCTCACTGTCTGTCATGGACATGTTTTTGTTCTTTCTTAGTGCTGCATGGAGTGGTCTGAATATTTGAATAACTAATAACTTAATCATTTGAATTGATTACAAATTTTGTTTTTGTATGATTTTTTTTTTTCTTGTATCTCCAGCTTTGTGGCATATACAGAAGAAATTCTTGTAAACGCACATCTGTCATCACACTCAAAGGAATGCTGTGTTGAAAAAAAACTGCCTATGCAGGTGATAATCACATGTGATATGAGATGAGTGCTTATTTTAATACATGTTTAGTTTAACATAGGATTTTGATTTCCCAAACCTTATTATTTGCCCAGGTGGATCCCTCACCAATGAATGTAGGGGATGAAGGAACAGTGAGCAAAGAGAGCAGTGCCCTTACACAGCTGTCAGAGAGCATGGTGGGGAATCCACAACAGACACTACCTCCTGAACTCAGAGGAGATGTGCCTCATGGTCAGCAGAATAAGCTGAAGACATCTACAGACTGCAAAATGCCTAGTGTCTGCTCAGATGCCAGCAAGGCTAGCAAGACCAGCAATTCAAACCATTGTCCTGAAGTCCCTCCTTCCCAACTTCGCAGCAATGCTCCGGTGTTCAGCACTGATTCTTTTAGCACAACATTACCTGATAGGACAGAAGTTCCTAAAGCCCAGGTTGAAGGTGCTGCTGCCTACCCCACTCAGCATTGGCCATGTGGTAAAAAGGTTGGCTCAGAGGATTTGATGAGCATGGGTCACAATAGCGTGACCCCAAATAAGAAAGCTCCTCATAGCACTGGGCCTACCCAACCTGTTATCAGCCTTTCCCCAGGATTTCAATGTTCAACCCTCTTTAAACCTGGCCAACCTGTTGCTTTCCTTCCATCTGCAAACTTTGCCTCTTCTCTTTGTAAGATCACTTTGCCTCCAGGATTGGGCCAGATTGCCGCTCTGAGAGAAGCCACAGCTAGTCAGTTTCAGAAGGACTGTCCAGTGCCGTTGTCTGGCTCAAGTATGACTCCAAGGCTCAAAACATACCCTTATCAGTTTTCTGTGGGTCGAGGTGTTGCTGAGAAGAAACCACTGTCATCAGCATCTAAAGGCAGATGTGAACATGTTTCTAATGCAAAATGCTGCAAAGGTGTAGGAGAGCACATATCAACTATTTCCTCTAGTGTTAGTCCAGCTATTGCTCTTCCAGCGCAACAGGCCACACAAGCCTCAGCCCCACTGACTCATTATACTATCTCTCCCACTGCTGCCATCTGCTGTAGTTCAGCACTGGCCAACATTACCACTCAGAGCAGGCTTCTAAGCCTTGTAGAGAAATGTCCCCCATACAGAGGAATCGAAAAGACTTCTGTGGCATATTTGAAGCCGAAAACTGTATCATCTACTGAGGAAAATAATGCTCTGTGTCCTCCAGAGGCCAGAGATGTACCTCTTGATTTATCTTCAAAATCCAAGCGCCAAAAAAGCATTAAGGATGCTCAAAATAGCCCGACTGCCACAACTGAGCAATGCTCATTTGAACCACATCAAAAGAATTCTCATGCCTCCAAAAGGCTTCAGACTTCCAATTTTGGTTCTGCCTCTACTTATGCTGTTCTACCAAACACCCAACGAAATGGCTCAGCCCAGAGAGCCACCTCGAAACTTAGCAATCACAATTTGGAAACCAATGCATCATGGGGCAAAGGCACATCTCAAGGGCCCTTAAACAACCTCCCAGGAACATATGTAGGTGTAGCAAGCCCTATACTAGCCTCTACCTTGCGTAGCAAAGATGGGAAAAGTTCTGCTTTTGTTGAAGACGTTCAGATATTTGCTAAGCAAGAGACCATTTCAATTATTGATCAAGGTGAACAGTTGGCCTCCAGAGGCAAGAAGACACCTTTCACAGTTAAAGGTGAAAGGCAAAATAAAAGTGGCAAGCAATCTGGTAGTACTTCTGCTAGTACTACCTCCCATGGAATGCAGGAGCCTTTATCTAAGCCATTGTTTACTTCTACAAACTCACAATCCCCTAGGACTTCAGGTGGAAAAACAGGGATTCCATATACTCCCCCAGGTAAACAACTGTGGCACCAATCACTTTTTCAGGGGATGTCTTTGCAGAAGCAACCAGTTCAGAGCCAAGCCCCATCTAAAGGTAAAGGCAACCTGAGTTGTGATGGCCCCTTGTTTCAAAAATGTGAACTAAGCACCACTAATGTAAAGGAAGAAAAATGGGAAAAAAACCATTCCCCCCTATCCAACCTGGAGTCAATAGTAAAGCAGAAAACTCTTGAGACCACTGCACTGACTGGTGAAACCTACTGTAATCTGTCAACTGTGGGATCTCGAAAGCCTGAGGCAGTCAACTTGCTCAGCAGGTCTCAGACTGTGGCCACTGGCTTTACACCTTCTGGAACTTCAGAGCTACAGGACTCTAAGGCAGGTAACAATTCCCTGTTTACAGATACAACATCGGACAATAGGCATGAGGCCACAACTGGTTTTGTGCCCAAAGACAAGTGCCATGATAAACAAGTAAAGCAATTTGAAAAGTCAGGCCAAAAGTCAGAGCTCAGCACTCCCAAGAAAAGATGTGCATCCAGTATTAAAAGTGGGAAGAAGGACAGCATGCTTGCTCCAGATCCTGAGGACAAAACAAGAGAAGACCCTGCAGTACAAAAAGAACTCTCTCCTAATTCAAAGCTGGAGAGCATATCCTTTGCTCAGGACCAAGCTGCAACAGAGGTAGAAGGAGAGAAAAAAATTATTGGTGGTAAAAAAGATGGTATTTCCAAAGGAAAAGCACCTGTCCCCAAACAGAGGAAACCAAGGAAGAAGGAGAAGACCTCTCCTGAAACATTAAAAAAGACTGTAACACTGAAGAAAAAATCTCGGATGAAGCAAAGTGCGACAGTGGTTCAAGCCTCCACCTCTAAAAAAGTAAGATATAAGCTCGATGTTACATTGTAGACATGTTTTGTTTTCATTTAATTTCTTAAAGGGAAGGAAACATTAAATGTGTTTTACATTGGAATATTTCTGGTGTGTTTAGTAATTCTGGTTTACAATTTGTTGATTGGTATATTTTCATTATTCCTGTGTGAAGT
>JANZLB010000027.1:20152484-20162660 GCA_026167865.1 Notarius quadriscutis
CCTGGCCTTTAGTTCTTCCTGAACCACCTTTTTTTTGTGTGTGTGTGTGTGTGTGTGTGTGTGTGTGTGTGTGTGTGTGTGTGTGTTCGGGTAAGCGGTAAAGACGGCAATGCACCACCACCCCGGGGGCATTTCAGTGTGGTGTTCTATGAGGTGGGTGCAGCCAGGAAAGGGCGAGAACACATCAGAAAATTCCTCCTGCATCTTGGCTGCCTCTGTGAGTTGGGCCAGTGAGAGGTGGTCTCCACAAGGGACCGGAACGGTTCGGGTTGTGGTTTTGGTTGTTTTTATCTCCAGTCTCAGCTCTGCCTTCTCTGGAACTACCAACGCCACGGGGACCCCTTCATTCCAACGCTTTTAATAGGTTGAGGTGGTATGTTTGTAAAGCCCCGCCCCTGTCTGTTCGCCTCACCTCATAGTCAACGTCCTTGACTCGCCGTGTGACCTCGAAGGGCCCTTGCCACTTGGCAACTAATTTGGAACTTGATGTGGGCATTAATATGAGTACTTTGTCTCCCAGAGTGAACTCTCTAAGGCACGTGCCCCTGTCGTACAGCCGGGCTTGACGCTCTTGTGCCTGCCGCAGATTCTCCTGGGTTAAGTGCATGAGAGTGTGGAGCTTTGCGCGCAAATCGAGAACATATTGAATTTTTTTCTTACTAGTTGAAGGTCCCTCCTCCCAATTTTCCCGCAGCACGTCCAAGATGCCATTTGGCTTTCGCCCATATAATAATTCAGATGGGGAAAATCCCATAGAGGCTTGTGGGACCTCTTGTACTGCAAATAACAGGGGCTCGAGCCATCTGTCCCAATTACGTGCGTCTTTACTTACAAATTTCTGAATTAGATTTTTAAGAGTTTGATTAAATCTCTCTACCAAACCATCTGTTTGTGGGTAATAAACGCTGGTGCGGATAGATTTAATTCCCAATGACCCATACAGCTCATGCAGTGTGCGTGACAAACGAAGTGCCTTGGTCTGTCAGGATTTCTTTCAGAATCCCGACCCAGGAGATAATACAGAAGAGCGCTTCCACAGTACTGCGTGCTGAGAGAATGCAGAGAGGCACCGCTTCTGGATATCGTGTTGTATCGTCCGCCAGAACTAAAATAAAGCGATATCCTTGTGCTGACCAATCTAATGGTCCAACGAGATCCATACCAATTCTTTTGAAGGGGGTCTCGATTAGAGGGAGAAGGCAAAAAGGCGCTTTTGGAGTGGCTGCGGGATTTACTAATTGGCATTCATGGCACGCCGCACGCCACCGACGAATGTCCCCGCGTATCCCTGGCCAGTAGAATCGGGCCATTATTAGGGCTAGTGTTTTATCCTGCCCTAAGTGTCCAGCCATGGGATTAAAGTGAACCACATGGAATACGGCTCTTAGGGATTAACAACTGGGTTATTTGTTCCGCGGTTTGAGTGTCCTGGGTCATTCGATACAGTCTATGGAATACGGGAATTTAATAATTGCAGAATACAGGAAGACAGGTGCCACATTTGGCTGGAGAGTTTGACCATAGATTACTCTCACTTGGTCAAATGCATGCTGCAGAGCCTCGTCTCGTGACTGCTCTAAAGGAAAATCCTCAAGGGAATCCCTGAGAGTGGGAGGAGGGGAGGGCTGCTCCTCACTCCTTGTATTGTTCTGACGTGGTAATGACGTGGACGGCTCTGTGACAGCTTCTCCAGTCAATGCCACACTGGGATCCCCCCGTGACGTTTTATGGCAGGACCCACTCCCTACTACATATTCCATTAAGGTTTGAAACCCTGGCCAATCAGTACCCAAAATCATTAAGCAGGTGAGACCAGGATTAACCACCGCCTTAATTCTATGCTTTTGGCCCCGGAATAGAATATGGACGGACACTAGAGGATAATTGTGAACATGTCCATGTACACATGACACCTTCACCACTTGTGCCCTCCCCAGTGCCTCACCTTGCACCAGGCTTTGGTGAATTGAGGTTTGATTACAGCTGGAATCCACCAACGCATGATATGTATCCCCTTGAACACTTACCGGTATGCAATACGTTCCGGCCCGATCAGGGGCGGTCTCTGGTGCGTCAAGGATGCAGATCACAGCTGCTGCCTTCATTGCTGAGCCCTGACTCAGAAGATGCTCCAGCTCCCCGCCCCGCCAGCACACCGGCCCAGGCTTCCCTCTGCACTGGCATTATGGATGTCACTCACCTGAGGGGGAGAAGACAGACACGGAAGAGGGGAGGACACCGCAGGTGCGACGAGCTGGCTGGGGAGGAGCCAGCCTCCGTGGTGGGGGAATGGGGTGGGGGGAGCGAGAGAAAGAAAATGAGGAGAGGTGTCTTGTCTGCCTGCTGTCAGAACTGCCTCCAAATGATCCTCCGCCAACTCGATGGCTTGTTCTAGTCATGCCGGGCGATGACACTGGACCCACTCTGCCGTTCTTTCTGGAAGTCAAGAGGTGAACTGTTCCAGTGCCACCAGATCAATGATTCCATCAGCATCCCGGTCTTCCGCCCTCAGCCACTGCTGGCAGGCATCCCAGAATTGCTGGCCGAATGCGAACGGCTGGCTGATCTCCAACATTCGTGTCTGGAAGTGCTGGCGATGTTGTTCCGGGGAGTGGCCAACATGCTGCAGGATGGCTTTCTTCAGGTCAGCATACCTGAGCCGGCTGTCAGCAGGGAGCTGCAGCGCTGCGAGCTGCGCCTCACCAGTCAGAAGTGAGAGGAGGCGCGCCGTGTGCTACATGAGCAGCCACCCCCACGTCTCGGCCTTTGAATGAGGAGGACTCCAGGTGGTGGTTCCTTTCTGTATGTCCTGGGTTTTGGCACCACTGTAACAAGTCCCTGATGTGGGTGGAGTACAGAAGCACGGCAGGCGGGAGTTGACGTTCTCTCTCGCACACTTCATTTTACTTATTTTTAGCTTTTCAGTTTCACTCAGTCACACACACAACACACACATGTTGTGGTCGGGAGAGCTTCCCTCTTTCTGCTCTCTCCCTCCTTTTCTATCCTCCGTCACTAACACAGACACACAACAATAATTAAGCACAGGTGCATTGACTTTGCCACTCACTTTCCCTGGCCCCGCCCTCCATTCATCCATTCACAAACTGATGCTAGGCCACGCCCCTGGTGTCACACCTATATTTAACAATTATTCGCCAAAGACTAAGTCAAGGTTATTCTTCACAGATATTCACTGAGCTTGAGGCGGATAATTGTTTTCGTAAAAATACACAGGTGATTTTATTTAAAAAATATTTTAAAAATCGTATTTTTAAAAAATCATTTATTTCAAACTTTAGAAGTGGCATGCAACTGTAATAATGGTGCGGCAACGCAGACTTGTCACTTATCTATGCCAAGTCACATAAAATACTTTGTTTTGAAATGGATAAAATAAATCACAATTCCACCTTACCTTTTGAATAGTTTTAGACCAAACTTCGTAGCATCATTAGTGCTTTAAGGAACAGCATTTTCTTTCATAATTTGTAATGCTTCCTCAATTACAGTGACAAAACGATTGGCCACCATTTTGCTGAGTCGCTCAAGGTGATTATCGAGACATGGTCCAAATTTCTCAACTAATCAACGCATGTGATTTTCCTATAATCTTATAGTTGGTTGCCAACTGTTAGTATAACAGTTGAATAATGAGGGCAGAAACCATATTGCTAATTTTAACCGGTGATTAGAACTAGACATGCAGGAACATATTGGCAATGTAGCCTATTCGACTTCAATAAGATGTTTATTTGAATGCTTGCTGTCTTTAAATTCCATGCATCATTCTATTGGTCTTTTTATTTTTAAATTGTCTCTGGATTTTGTGTTACACCGTATTACATTTTGCAGCAAATAAAAGTGCTATTTGCTTCTCACGTCTGCATGATCTAACCCTGATTTTGGGCTGCTGATCAGAAGGTTCTGAGTTCAAATCCCAGCACCACTGTTGGGCCCTATTGAAATGTGGGTGCTGGTGGGCCCTACTGAAGTGTTCCTGTGTTACTTAATCATTTCTTTAATGGGGTGTACAATCAAAATTAGTTATATATAACTTTACCCTGCACACATCTCTTTTCTCTCAGAGTACTTCACGGACCTAGAAGGACGCCCTGATCAGGATCCGAGTCTGCAGTGGGATTTTTACAGCAGCTCTGTGCTTGGTAGGAGACTTCATAAATGCATAAGCCAGAATTTACAATAATTTGGTGGAAGCTCAGGTTATTAATCGGTCTCATTTCTGTGGTGAAGGCCGGACAGTCAGGATTCGAGAATCAATTTGCCTTTGTCTGGAATAGTTTTTACTGAATTTGGATGTCCAATAGGGGGAGCATTAACACATTCTACTCACAGGGATATGTTGTCGTTCTGTTGGTACCTGTGAATCCTTTTTAGAGACAGATCAGGAGGCTTGCTGGGACTTCCTGCTGTGTCAACCTGAAGAGGAAGACAAGGAAGAATGGAGAGAGCAGGGAAAGGAAAAGGACATGGACTGTCTTTTGTTTGAGTTCTCCTCTGAACCTTTATTACCCTGCTACCACATTCAAGTATCACTAACACAGGGGTGAGTAACCACAGCACCCGATTTTAACACTGTTGCATGTGCATATGCCTTTTTATATTAAGCTTATATCTTTGCACTTACAGTTTTTGCAACTGGTTTCTGCTGATGGATGTTTTGAAACGCCTGAAGGTCTCAGCTCGCATCTTCCGGGCCAGGTACCCTCAGTTTGAGGTGGTGAGCCTCACACGAGCCGAGCTTTGGAGACAGGTGAGCATTAGCCAGACGTGTATTGCCCCAGATGAGTTCCGACCCATTGATGATGAGGAAGATGAAGAGACAGTCGAGCTGGTGCGCTGCATACCAGAATTGCAGGGTCTCTTGGGCTCATCTATCCAGCTGCTACAAGAAGACGATGATGATGATGATGATGATGAGATGTCAGAGGTTAGAGGTAGCCTCTGCAACCGATAGCAATGTCCTGAGATGAGTAAGTAGCTGTCCACAGGCATTTGCACCTCTTTATTTACTGGTAGATGCACTGCTACTAAAACCAGCACTTTGTATGTACACTATCTGCCAAAAATGGCTCATCGAAAACAGATGAGATCCTCGCAGAACACACCCTTCTCCCAGAAAACCTTCCTTTACAGCAGCAGAAGGGGCTTTGTTAGATTGACTTGCCTTGGAATCACTCACAGGAGAAGGGAGGACTCTAGCAAAGCGGACAAAAGTAAATTTCTCTTCCCAGTCTGTAGGTATTTTTCACTGTCCAGTAACTTCTCTTCAATCTTTTTATATGTATAAACCTATAAGTATATGTAAATATATATGTATATATTGACATCAGGGTGAGCCTAGTTTGGTTGTAATTTATCATTTATATGTTTTAATGTTTGTTTATTCCTGAGGTTATGTGAATAGTTTTGAAAGCATGCCCAAGGCATTTTTCTTTTTGTTTTATCTTAGTGATCTAAGAGTTTTTGGCCAGCTCATTGTGGCAGGAAGGACTCTGGGACAGATGGTTCCTCTGTAAACCTGTGAGAGTCTCTCTCTCTGTTTCACACTCTCTCTGTGAGGACCCCTAACCCAGAACATATGTCGATCAGGCCTGCCCTCCTTTACCTCACCATACCTCGGCTCACATTGCCACCACAGCTCTGCTTCCAACACCCCAACTAGCTGCATTAATCTTGGATGGTTTCTTTGCAGTAGAGCAGGCAAAGGATTGTTCTTTCATATTTATAAAACCCAGTTAATTCTGATTTTCAAGAAAAGGTATCGACTTATCCATGAATGAGGAGTTTCATTTTATGTTTACAAAACCTAAAGAGATTGTTAGATATCAAGGTATGAAAGCCTTGATGAAAGCAAGCAAGATGAAAAAGCAAACCTGTGGAATGTTTTTTTTTTTTTCTTTTTTCTTTTTGTTTCCCTTGGGTGGAGATTTTTCAAGGGACTTTGTTCTGGATGTTGTCCAGCACCTCACTCAGTTCAAGATCATGAGAGAAGACCTCTCTTACTTAGCTTGCTTTCCCCAGTGTACCCAGTTCCAGCGAGCGTTGTGGTGCATGGTGTGTTTTATTTACACAGTTTGACTGTGTTTAATTTAATAGTCATTAATATATTTAACTTTTTGTGTATCACACAAATGATATATGAAAGTTGCTTTGTATGGTTGGTGCTTTATTTGAAATGTACAATTAATCCCTTTACCTTACGGATGTTGTGTTCTCCTTCACTCCAAACAGTGTTTTAATGAGCAAAAGTACAGTTTTATTGTACTGGTGCTAAGATAGATTTTGTGTTGACAATCATTGACCTTTTTTTGAACTGAAACCAATAAATACTATTTAATTGAAGAGTGAGAAATGTAAAGAGAGAGTTTAGTTTCATTACCAATGGAGGCCCACCAAGCCATGAAGAGAGTACTTGATTTTGAAGGTTTACTGTCTGTATGATGCGCAAAGGGAATGTTTTTCTGATTCCTTTTTAAAAGACATTGACTAGAATAAAGCATGATTGTCAAGTTTGCTTGTAATGTTCAGTGCAATTTACCAGTATTGCTCAATTCTGAGGTCTTATGGTTGTATAGAGAAGCATTTCTCAGTAAGCTAAATTTATAGTGCATATACCCGCCATGACATTGAAAAATGAAAGATTACAAGGGTTTCGGGACCCAAAGGTTTTGAAAAAAAAAAAAATTTGTACAACAGAACGTGCCAAGCCATCTATGTCTCTGTGCAGTTGCGGTCAGGAGTTTGCATACACTCATCGTGGACATGAATGTAATGGCAATATTGGGCTTTCAATTATTTCTTTAATCTGTTCCTTTTCTGTAGCAGAAGGATTGTACAATAATCTTTAAATGTCCTTTAATAATAATATTTAACAATATTTAATAATAATAATAATAATCTAAAAAAATTCTGTGCAATAGCTTTAATTTGAGCATTCTGAAAACACAATGTCACAATTATACATACACCCACTTAGATTATTAATTCTTTGGTGATCAAAGTTCCAAAATGTCTTTTAACTTGCCAATCCCAAGGCCTCTTAACTTCCTGTTAGTGAACATGACTGACTACAACTGGTAGCTTCTCTATGCCAACATTTAAAAGAGTTTGTTTGACAAGTATAAGTTAACATGATGTGTAGCCACTTTACCAATTTCTGAAAGAAGACCCAAACTGTCACCCTCAGTTGAGAAGAAATTGGTTTAAATGGTCAGGAACCACCAAGGAACAGGTCTGCCATGAATTAGAAGCTACTGGAACACCAGTGTCACTGTCTACAGTCAAGCATGTTTTACATCACTATGGACTAAGAGGCTGCTGTCCAAGAAGGAAGCCCCTGCTCCAATATTGACACCTTCAAGCTTGACTAAGGTTTGCAGCTGACCACATCAACAAAGAAAAAGCCTTCTGGAGGAAAGTTTTATGATTTAGATGAGCCAAAGATTGAGTTGTTTGGCCATAATGACTAGAGGTATGTTTGGAGGATTAAAGATGAGGCATTCAACTCCAAGAGCACTGTACCAACTGTTAAGCATGATTAAACAAGGTGAGGGAGGACCACCTCAGAATTCTTCAGTATAACCTCAAACCATCAGCTAGACAGTTTGTACGTGGACTCACTTGGATGTTAGACCAGGACAGTGACCCCAAACACATCAAAGTTGGCTGTGAATGGATAAAGCAGGCTAATAATAAGCTTTTGGAATGCCCTTCCCAAAGTCCTGGCCTCAACTCCATCAAAAATATCTGGATTGTGTTTAAAAGTTGGGTTTATGCCAAGAAACCAACAAATTTAATTGAACTCCACTAATTCTGCCAAGAAGAGTGGTCACACATCCAACCAGAATTATGCCAGAAGCTTTGATGTCTACAAAAAGTGTCTGGAAACTTGTCAGGAAACTTGCTAACAGACATTTAACCAAATATGTATATATTTTTTTGACCCTGCATTGATTTCAGAAATCCCTCAATAAATTAAAACTTGCACACTAAATTCTTTTGTTTTTGTTTTTTAAATTAAAAATGCATGTTGTATAAAATCATTCAACCACAGAAAAAGAACAGTTCAGATCAATAATTGAAAGCCCAATATGCAATGTTCATGATGAGTGTATGTAAACTTCTGATTACTGTATTGCAGTCCTGTATTGTATTGCATTTATGTGCCATTACAAACAAAAACCCATGCTTACAAAAAAATGTCACTGATTAAAGTTTCCACTTGCAGTGCTTGAGAATGAATTCCACTTTCATAAAGATTCTCTCTACTGAGCAGTATTAGTTTGTGTCCACAAGACGTTAGTTTTGACTCACAATGATGGACATCCCCAAATCAGAAAAAGTTGGGACGGTATGTAGGAATTGAAATTAAAACTGAAAAAAATGATTTGTAAATAATCTTTGATCTGTTGCTCTCAGAACAATACTACAGCACATTATTTGATGGTTTACCTCATGAATTTTGTTTTACCAAGGGCAGTGACACAGCCCCATACCATGACACACCCTGACTTTTAGAGTTGTTGCTGGTAACAGTCTGGATTGTCCTTTTCTTCTTTGGTCCAGAGCACACAGTGTCCATTTCTTCAAAAAAAAAAAAAGACCTGGAATACTGATTCGTCTGACCACGATGCATGTTTCTGCTGTGCGATGGTCCATCCTTAGATGCCTCTTAGCCCAGAGAAGTCAACGGCGCTTCTGGACACAGTTAATATAAGGCTTCCTTTTTGCACAGTAAAGTTTTACCTGGCATTTGTGGCTATAACTCTGTATTGTAATGCTTGGCAAAGGTTTGCCAAAGTAATCCCAAGCCCATGTGCTTGGGAAACATTAGCTATAGATGAATGACAGTTCTTGATGCAGTGCTGTCTGAGGGATTGGAGCTCACAGGTGTTCAGCTTAGGCTTACACCCTTGCCCTTTACACACTGAAATTTGGTGGAGATTCCTTGAATCATTTAATGATATGCACTGTAGAGAGTGAAGTATCCAAATCCCTTCCTGTCTTTCTTTGAGGAACATGGTTTTTAAACATTTTAATAATTTTCTCATACATGTGTTGGAGAACTGAAGATCCTCTGTCCATATTTGCTCCTCAAAGACTGGGCCTTTCCTGGATATTGATTTTGTGCCAAATCATGATTACAAACACCTGTTCACATCACCTGTTTCAAATCACAGAATTATTTAATTATTTTACCTCATTACTAGCCTTAAATTGGCCCTGTGCCAACTTTTTTTTGGAAGGTGTTACAGGCCTGAATTGCAGGAATGGATGTATATGAAAACAAATTAAATGAAGTTGACCAGATAAAACATTAAATATATTGGGTACATATTGTCTGCAATGAAATGCAAGTGAAAGTAAATTTAGAAATCACTGCTTTCTTTTTTTTTTTTAAATTGCATTTTCCCTACCTTCCCAATTTTTTTTCTCATTTGGGCTTCCCTCTAATTAAATAGTTGATGTATAGAAATAACTGAAAGTGAGCAATAGGCAAGGGTAGAAAGAGGCATAAGTTGAGTCTGTAGGTTGAGTGTCCTATATCTGCCTATTGGATAGAGTGAACATTAGCTCCAAAAGGCATTATTTAATTTCTGATATAGTATAACTCGATCGGGAGCAAGGAACCACTTGTGATTTAGCCATAGACTCAGTTGTTGAGAAACCGCCACTGTTTCTCCACGCTCTAGGAGCAAAGAGGCAGGACAGAATTACAAAAGTGGAGATGTAAGCACAGTCTGAGGACAGAGGTCCTCAGACACATTAGGCTGTTCAGAGAGGTGAGAGTTCATGACAGGACTCATCTCTGCAGTGTTTTCCAAAGTTATTGGTATCCTTCATAAAAAGCAATTGTGTTAAAAATAATTTCATACAATAATTCAAATTTTATGGAAACTGAAATCTGGATGGAAAAAATGGTTGCTGAAACGATGCCATGGTGAATGGCCACCATAATCAAAGCTAAAGGGGGTCCAGTGAAATATTAGTGTGCAATTTTTTTTTTTTTGCAAGGCAGTGTATTAGTGTATTACTCTGGACATAAGATACATGTAAAATAAAAAAAATACTTTTATTATTATTCATCACATGCACACTTCAAGCACAGTGAAATTCATCCTCTGCATTTAACCCATCTGAAGCAGTGAACAC
>JANZLB010000027.1:20278304-20290023 GCA_026167865.1 Notarius quadriscutis
ACAGAAAGGCCCTCGCCGGCCACGGGGCTCGAACCCGGACCCTCTTGCTGTGAGGCGACAGCGCTAACCACTACACCACCGTGCCGCCATTTATAGTTATATAAAATAATTAAAAAATAAGAATATAAAATATGCAAATTTGAAAAGTGGACATATTTAAGGGGTATGTGCATGGGTTGTTTTGAAGTCCAAGCTGTACAGTACATCTTGGAATGTGCAAAAATAGATCACAGGATGAAGAGTCATGACATGAATGTGCAAGAATATATGCAATGGGTTAAATAAATAGCCAAACTGTACAGTTCGTGCTGGAACGTGCAGAAAAAGTTCATAGACTGAAGATGCAGGACATGAACAAGATAGAACAGGATGCTTTGTGATTTTTTTTTTTAAACTAGTACTACTGGTCTATACAGCTGCAGCAACAAAATAAGGGTCAATGTTTAAGATTATGAGGTTCTGTGGCCTATTTATCATGCATTTAATATTTAGGAATAAAATTAGCATAAGATGATTTTCTGCTTATGTTGATGTAATCCTGGTGGTATAAACCTCACATGAAACAGAAAAGACTTTGTGCAATGATCTGTGTTTTCTGATTTATAATAAAGCTTGGACTTGTTCACTTTGCACCGTGTTGCCCGCAGGAGGAAAGCTGGGGCCCAGAGAACGCTGTTGTAGTTCCTCACTGCCATCCTTCTTCCCAGAGGAGTAGAATAAAGAGGCTGTGGAGGGAACGCAATGTGGGAGTCATTCCACAGAGATACACCAGCACACCAATCAAAATGAAAATTAGGTTCAACAAATACCTCCCTCATATCAAATGCTTCCAAGGCCAAGTTTTCCATTTTATTAATAAATACTGCACCACCTATAAGTTCCACTGTTATTTCAACTATAGTTTATAAGCAGATTTAGATTAAAAAATAAAACCAGAGAATTGGTGTTAAATTTACAGCGCTGTGAAACAATGTTCGTATCATAGGCCTAATCTTTCCCTGATGTTTGCTATGATGGAAAAAAGGCAAGAAACATTGACAATGCTTAAAAAGCAAACAAACAAAAAGTTGTGCAGAGCACAATGCTTGTGAAAATCACAAAGAAACGGAAGTTATGGCTGATTAGGTGGTGTTTTTACAAGATTTGACCTTGGTGACCTTGACCCACCAAAAACTAATGATGTCTTTGTGTGACCTTAGGGAGTTGTTCTGTGCATTTTGGTGAAGATTGGTCAAGAAGTGATGACGCTAGAGCACCAAACAAACAGACAAGTCAACATACTTGCAAAAATCTCAGATTTTCGCAAGTAAAAAACCCTTTACCTGTCATCACAAAGTCTCTATGCGTTGAAGATGTGAGGTTTTGTTCATTTTCACAGTCTGGAAATAAACACTCCTGATTTCGATGAATCTCATTTTGTGTTTTCTGGAAAAGCACAGGTACTAATAACAAAAGTCAACAAAATATTGCTAATGTCAAAAGAAATGACACACACTGCTTTGCACAAGCAGCGTGAGAGGGTGCATGTGCATCTTTGTGACTATACAAACAGTGGAGACTCATGCTGTTTGAGAAAAGGGCAGGAACCTGGACACAGTGCAGAGGAAGCATTTCTAATTTCAGTACTGATTTGAAAAGTGGCTTTTGTGTTAAAAAAAAATACAAATAAATAAAAACTCCATTTATGCTTTGACTGTAAATGTGCCGTGAGTTTGCATATTGTGGCTGTAAATGTCAAATGGGTTAAAAGTCACCAGATTCTCATAGGCAGCATGGACATAGGACACAGCCAGGCCTAGGGGCATGGGAACGGGCTCAAACTCCCACTGGTTCTGAGAAACACTCCATGAGATGGCCAGGACTTTGTGCTGCTTAGCATTTGGACATGCTGTAGCAGAGAAACTGGAGCAGGCAGGTAGTATAATGAGAAAAGGAAAAGCAAACATCCCAGTGTTCCCACCCTGTAAAGACACAACCTCAGGTGGAGTTCTGTAGTTAACTTTTATTTAATTATGCCGCTTTGGGTGGTTAATCATCACTGGCACCAGTCAATCATACACTGTTTTAGGATTCAATAACCAAAGACAAAAAAGAGTAAACCATTAGCCGTTAAAAGAATGAACAGAAACTGGTTTGGGGTCAGGAACACGTGTCCTATAACACTTAATGCCAAGGTTTTGTTCATTGTTTGAACACTTGTGGAAAGGTGAGAACGGTTGAGGAGTAAACAGTCCACCAGGAAAAACACCACACATTGTTAGGGATAGCGATGAAGCTTTTGAATTAAATAAATTACAACCGCTAAACCAGATGACTTAAGGTGAACTTACTTGATTAGTCTTAAAGACTAAAAAAACACCCACAGGATGTTACACAGAAAGAACAAACACATGCAGCATATACACAGACGTCCAAATTCTCTGTTGTGTTCAGTTCATCCATTTGTATTTGTGTACGTAATGTCCACTATTAGACTATTCTCATGAGTTTCTACTGGTAATATGTTCAGAAGTCAGGGGAAAAGCACAACACACTACAATCCACACTGGTCAGTTGTAATCACATCGATGATGAATAAAAACGTTAGCCTTCTTCTTTACATCTTTAAGTTAAGCAATTAATACATGTGATGTAGAATGTGTGTTTTAAAAACACACTGTCTTATAACAGTCTTTAACTTACCGACTTTTGCTGAGGTGTTTATGTGCTGCCTCTCTCTTCCTTACAAACTAGACTTTCAGCTCTGGCTTAAAAAAAAAAAAAAGCTTGTACAGTGCCGGAAGATGGGAAAACTTCCTAGCGCGCACACGCGCTCTCTCTCGCATACACTCAGCATTAGCAGGTGCACATATAAACACACCCATGTCCTGTAGCTGCTCTAGTTCTACATCTGAGTAAGTGATTAAAACACACTTCACACCGTTTCTTAGTTTATTCTCACAACAGTTTTCTCACACCTTCAACACGAAAACCGAATTAAAAGACGATATTCTAATTAATACATTAATCGTTTAATAAATTAAACGACTTGTATACTATAAAATAACAACTATGTGCAAGAATGCTAAAACACTGCACACACAACACAGACATAGAGTAGCTTGTTATTTCACTGCTCACTGGAAAATTCAAATGAGTGCTCCAGGACACACAGCCACTGTAATGATTTGTTTACTATTATATTACTGGTGACTAACTTGCATTCTGTGGTACATGATGGTGCTAAGCAAAGTCTGAACTTTTTAAAATTCATTTCATTAAAAAAAAGAAAAGAAAGTAAGTTTGTTGCATGCAAAAAGAAGACAATTTATTTGACGGGTCTACACTCCAAATCCAATACTATGTGATTTATGTGTGGTGCATAGGACTTCACATGCTCTATATGCTTAATGCTGGTCCTCCACTCAGCTCTAGTGATGTCTCTTAGAAGTGTGGTGATGTGGCTTGCTGTGTTTTTGGCCCAGTTATTCCACACTTCTCTGTCTCTAGAAATTTTTAGAGATCCGTTTACTGGTCCCTCTCCCTCGTTCAATGACTTGGAAGATGGCTGAAGATTCTGATGCTGAATTGGTGTGGTGACATTGTTGTGGATATGTAATATTCCACCGGTGTCCCTCCGCAGGAGACGGCATGCCACAGGCCAGCCCTCTTCAGAACTTGGTATCAGACCTAGATTCACTCGGTCAGCTAGGTCATGCAGTGACAGCTAGACAGAGTGTAAAGAAAGCATTTAATTCAAAGCAGGTCTATATTGAATAATGTATTTATTATGAATACTGAATATAATGCAATTCTGCACTCTTTCGCATTGGCCTCATGTGCCTGAGGGCTGCATTATCTTTTACATTACTGGCATAAATTTAATTTAGCTCTATATGATTTAATGGTTGGCAATTCAGTTAATGGTACATTTTATTTAGAATTATTCAGTACCATTTCATTTACTAACCTGTTATTTAATTCTGCCAAGATGCTGCAAGACAAATCATATCCTGCTTATTAGCTGGTTTATGGAAATGGAGCAGAACTCTGAATAATGATGATAATTATATGCAAAAACTCACTTCATTTAAGTACTTAAGAATTAGTGGATTTCCAGCTCTTTTGAAATTACCCCTTCTCACAGTTAACTTTGCATTTTTTCCCCCTGTAGCCATGAATAAATATCATTCAGCAAAATAATTTGCAGGTGTAATCAGAGAAAAAAAACAGACTCTTGCATTTTAGTTAACTGTGTTAACACAGTCTGTTGCCACTGTCATTTGAAAGGAAAAATTGCAATGTGTTGGCAATATGTGATATATTCTAATATCGCTGTGGGCCAGTTAATGTCTGGCTCTGGGACCACACTGTGGGCACCCCTACTTTAAAGCATCGTGTCATTAACTTTGCAAGAAAAAATATATAGAGATATTTAGGCACTGCCTAAAAGCGCAGCTCCGAATGAATGCATGAGCAAAAGATATACAAGGGCACAAAATTAACCTGAATAGAATAATATTATAACATATGAACCATCAAATTGTGTAGTGCATTTCATGTCAATAAATTGCTGCATTTTCTTGCGACAGTGATATCACTAATAAGAGGTATCACAGTACCCTATCAGTGCCATGCCCACTTACCACTGGTGTCCCTCAAGGTCCATGGTCCACTTCTCTTCCCCCTCTATGCCAAGTTTCTCGGCCCAGTTATCTCTGCTTATGATCTATCCTACCGCTGCTATGGCGATGACAGACGATTTTTTTCTCTCTTTTCCTCCTTCTGACACACAGGTCTCTGCTCGCATCTCTGTTTGTCTGCGTGACATCCAGTGTTGGATGGACAACCATCACTTGAAGCTCAACCCAGGCAAGATGGAAGTAATCTATATTCCTGCTCCATCCTCCCCATCCCTGGATGACGACATCTCTCTGGGAGACATCTCTATGTCACCTTCACCCAGGGTGAAGAACCTAGGGGTGGTGTTCACGACAGACTCTCCTCCCCAGTGAACATCAATGCAATGACCCAGACCCACCTACTCTACTCAGTTCCTGGTCTAAGCACTGATCCTTTCTCCTTGCTGGCCTTCCAGCATCTGCCATCTAGAACACTGCAGCCCGCCTGGTCTACAACCTCCCTCATTCCTCTCATGTTACTTCTCTGCTTGCCCCCCTGCATTGGCTACCTATCGCAGCTCGCATCACATTTAAGACATTGTTGCTAGCTTACCAGGCTGTCAAGGGGTTAAGGCCAGCATATATCCAGAGACTGATCTGCCCGTACATGCTATCCGGATCCCTATGCTTCACTACTACTGGTTGCCTGGCCCCTCTTCCTCTCCACTCCTGCCCAGCCTGCTCAAGACTGCTGTCTGTCCTGGCTCCCTGTTGGTGGAATGACCTTCCCATTGAGGTCAGAACTGCCGACTCCCTGACCACCTTCAAGTGCAGACTGAAGCCTCACCTCTTCAGGCTGCACCTCTCCCCTGCTTTCCTGCCCACTGTGTAACCATGTATTGGTCTTGACCAACCCAGGCTGTGTACTTTCTAGCCTGGGTTAACTATTGAAGTTTTATTTTTCTCCATTTAGTTGTACTTTGTCAACTCATTTGTATGGTTGAATTGTTTTCCTTGGCTGCTTGCTGAGTGTTGTGACTTCAACAGAATATCACAGTTATTCCGTCACTTTTTCAGTTGGCACTAGAACTTTCTTGTGTAGAAGTTCAGCATTTCTTGTACCTGACTTTTGTACTTTGTATATCGCACTGGATAAGTGCATCTGCTAAATGCAATGTAATGTAACGTTCACGTATGTTGGCGGTTAGAGTGTGCAGCCAGACTGCAAAGTACACGCATGCCATTAGGACTAATTAGCATGCACCTGTTCCTGATTATAACACAATCACAGTGCACACATATAAGGACTCTCAGTAACACCCAGACTTTGCAAAAACCTTGTATTTTGTATCACTTTTCTGGTTTTGACCCTGCTTAAGTTTTTGAGCTTTGAGTATTATATTACCTCAGATATCCCGTCTATGCCTCACTTGACCACTGCCTATTTTCAACCCTGCCTTTGTCTACATTTTGGATCTGTTTGCTTGCGTGTTTTCAATAAAACTCTTGTTGCACTTACATCCATCTACCACCCTTGCATGACAGTAACTGTCCAATAAGCTAGTTGACTAATAAAACTGTCATGAATTTTCCATAAAATGTGTTAGTAAATAATCCTACATTTTTAAAAAAGGAAATTAGAAATAATCACTGTATAAAACCCCACTTATCTTATGTAAATAAAGATACAAATTTGTGTTGTACAGTGGTCAACTGTTTATAAGATACATTGCCATGCACTTAGTCAGGTTTCTGTGGTGGTACACATATGCTGTTCATATGGACATTGTCAAGCTATCAAAAAATCAGGTTGATGCATTTCTCTTAAGTATGGGGCTCCACTACATGTGTACCAGGAGCTCTGCTATCCCTTTAAGGATAAAAAATAAAAAATATCTGGCCAACTAATAGCTGTTATTAAAAACAAGTTGAGTAGCTTGGTGGTGCAGGGGGCAGTGTAGCCACTTGGCAGCCCTAGGTTCCCTGGTTCAACCCTAAACTCATGTTACTGTCTGCGTGGAGTTTCACATGTTCTCCCTGTATCTGCTGGGTTTCCTCAAGGTTATCTAGTTTCCTCCTACTCATTGTTGGTAGATGAAGTGGCTTTGCTAAATTTCTTTATGTGGGAATGAGTACATATACATACATGGTGCCCTGAGATGGACTGATATTCAAACTACAGTGTATTTCTGCCCTCTTGCTCACAATTCCCAGGGGCTCACGACCTACAGTGATCCTGGCCAGGATAAAGCATGAAGTGTACAGTTTCCATTTTAGTAAGTAAGGAATAAAATATTCTTATAGGAAAGTGGAGAAATGTTTTTTTTTCTTCTTATACCAAAGCAATTTGCCAAAGACTTTATTTATTAAATAATGACATATTGAATCAGTTTATAGCTATGTTTAATGTTTAGGAATGCCTATTGAACTAGATAATTTTATGATTTATGTTGTAGCAGCAATAAATTAATCAGCCTCTTTTTCCTTTCTCCTGAAGTTGATAAATCAGGAAAAATGAAGCTTGTCATGTTACAGGGAAACTGTAAGGTACAAAAGTACTCTGGCCTGAAGACTTTCCCATGTCAGAAATCAGGCATGAAACAAAGCAATGACACTTGAAAACTCAACCTTTCCTTCAGCATATCAAAGATTAGTTGTATTTTTTTGTTAAATTGTTAAACATGTTTTTAATCTGTATTATTAGACTTGATTATATGGAGTGCCAGCCAAACAAATTCCTTCAAAGCAGATTAAATGAGTTACTATATAGGAATAATAGAACAAGTACATTGCAGTTATTTAGCAGATGCTCTTATCCAGAACGATGTACAATATACCCAGATTAACCTGGGGAGCAGTTGGGGGTTAGGTGCTCAACCCCTCAACCTTGGGGCTCAAGGACATTTCAGGGAAGTGCTGCTGGTCCAGGAAATCGAACCAGCGACCTTTTGGTCCCAAAGCTGCTTCTCGAACCATTAGGCCATGGCTTCCCATTAATGTGAACCTGTGAGTTGCCTTGCAGAAAGCATATTGTCAGAGCTGCTGTTATAGAAAATCAAATCAACACTTTCTGACTAGTCAGGATTGAGAATTCAACAGCATGGTGGTATAAAAAAATGTTATCAATTTGGTACCTCCTTCTGGATTGGATACAACCTTCAGAACACAGAGGCATCTTTTCTTTCATCTTTTGAGAATACAAAATGAGCTAAAAGAATATTTTCTCTAAAAGGATTCTGTCCATAAAAATAACCACACAATCCACATGCAGGACCGTGGCAGCAAGGGTGCATTTGAACACCAGTTTGTCAGTAGAGGTGGTCAAGGCCAAGGAAGGTGAGTGGCAAAACAATCACACCTGTGTCTGATTAAGGTTGTGTGTGTGTGTCTTCCAGTGACAGCCGAGGGTTAATAAGGAAGGAGAAAGCAGAGAGGAGGGAGCTTCGTGTGGAGCAGAGTTTGCATACATGGAGAGAGAGAAGTGAAATGAAAAGCAAAAATTAAAAAGGGCACTGAAAAAGTATCCTGCCTGGCCCAGTGCGTCAGCGTCCCACCCACTAGAGAAAGTGGTGCCGAAAGTTGGAATCCTGAAGTGAACAGCCAAGATGGAGTCCTTGCCTTTTATGGAGCTCATCCATGCCCTCACAGCCACCCAACAGAAGCAGCAGCAAGCACTTGTTTCCTTGCACAATGAGCAGGAGCAGCATTTTGAAGCGTCGCTACAGGCCCAGCAGGAGGATCATCAGGCGTTCCAGAACCTGATCATGTTAGCGGGTACCCCAGCTGCAGTGTCTGTAGGCTTCCCCCACATCACTCTGACGAAGATGGTGCCACATGACGACCAGGAGGCCTTCCTCACACTCTTTGAACAAGCTGTGGAGGTGGTTGGTTGAGCAACGAGTGGCATGCCTACTACCATTCCTGACTGGAGAAGTCCAGCTCACTGCCCAACAACTACCCCCAGACAGCAGGCTGGAGTACACGGGCTTGAAGCAAGCCATCCTGAAACACGGTCAGCCGCATCCCCATGCAATATCGTCAGCACTTCTGCGGGCTGACTCTGGAGGTCAGCTGGCCATTCGTGGTTTGCCAGTAGCTCATGCCTGCCGGCAGTGGCTAAGGGTGGAAGATTGCGACACCAAGGGTATCATCAATGTGGTCGCACTGGAACAATTCATCGCTTAGTTGCCAGGAGGAACAGTGCAGTGGGTCCAGTGCCACCACCTGGTGTCGCTACATAAGGCGATTGCTCTGGCTGTGGAGTATCTGGCAGCAGTTTCAGTGGCAGGTGGGCACCCTGCCTCTTCTCACTTGTCCCTTTCCCTACACTCTATGGAAGTGAGGGTAGATTCCCCCACAACCAGCTTGCTAAGCCTGTGGTCCACCCCTCCCCTCATGTTTGTGTCTCCTCCCCCTCAGGTGAGTGATCCCTGAGCCACTGGTGCAGAGGTGAGGCCTGGGCCAATGTGCTGGTGCGACAGGGAGCCTGGGCACCTCCAAGACTGTCACGCGATGGAGGTGGGTGCAGTGGTCCCCAACATGCCAGAGACCGCCCTGATCGAGCCAGAGCATACCACATACTAATGAGTATCCAAAGGGGTACCCATCACACATTGGTGGAATCATGCTGTTATTAGGCCTCCATCCACCAAAGCTTGGTGCAAGGTGAGGCATTAGGAACAGCACACTTTGTGTGCGTACGGGGATGTTCATGAATACCCGTTGGTGTTTGTCCGAACCCAATTTTGGTAAACAAATCATAGTATGGAGGCAGTGATTATTTCATGCCTCACCCACTAATTCTACTAATTAAAACCACTAATAAGCCAGGATTTAAGTATTTAATGGAGCAAGTAGTGGGTGGGTCCTGCAGTCACAGGGGATTTTGGTTAGCATTAGCTGGGGAGGCTGGCCCAGATCCATCTACATCAGTTCCATGTCATAGCGACACAGAGAATGGGCTCTCCCCTCTCTCTTAGGAATTCCCTGAAGGATTTCCCTCTGGAGCAGGTGCAAGATGACACTCTGCGACAAGCTATTGACCAAGTGAGAGTAATTGATGGTCAAACTCTCCAACTGAACACTGCGCACTCCTGCCCATACTTTTTGGTAGTTAAGGATAGGATGCATCAAGTGATGCAAGACACTTAGACCAGCAAAAAAAGTGACACAGTTGTTGGTCTCAAAGAGCTGGAGGAAACTCGTATTCCATATGACTCATTACAACCCTGCATTTCTGTACGCAATTTTGCAGAGGCACTATTTAAAATTACCTCCTGAGTCAGGATTCCGAAAGAAATCGTGACTAATCAGGGCACTATGTTCGTCACGTCCCCTTCACAAACGGAGTTCCTGGGGGTTAAATCAATCTGCACAAACGTTTATCACCCACAGACAGACAGCTTGGTCAAGTGATTTAATTAAACCCTTAAAAATCCAAGTTTGTGCACATAAACACATGTAACTGGGATAAAATGGTTTGAACCCGTTATTCACCATGTGAGAGGTCCCATGAGCCTCCATGGGCTTTTCCCCATTTAAATTATTATATGGCTGCGAGCCTCATGGTGTCCTAGACGTCATACGGGAAAATTGAGAGGAGGGACTTTTTAATAGTAAGAGCGAAATTCAAAACATTCTTGACCTGTGCATAAAACTACATGTGCTTAGTCACCTAACCCGGGAGAACTTGCAGCAGGCACAAGAACATCAGTCCCACCTGTACAACAAGATTTGTTTATTGTAATTTTTTCCAGCACTTTTGTTCAGTCTTGTCCAGGATGTTGTGTTTTGTTTGTTCAATGAAATGCCATTCCTACTAGCCTAAACAATGTACGCAGAATAACCAAAATAACTATGGAAAGACTATGTACATAAAATAACTATTGAAAGGGTAGTTACAGATACTAAAAGAAAAAAATGCATTCTTCACACATTTAGCAGCAATTTTCTTTGAGGTAGTTTTTTTTTTTTTAAACATAACCGGGCTCCTACACATTTTCCATTTCAAAAATTCCATACTTCACAGTACATTTTTCAGACCATATTTGACACCACACTACAAGTAATTAATTTTGTTATTTAAATAAATTATTTTAAAATTTAACTGGTAATATGTATGTTATGTTGTATGTAAGCTAGTATGTTGCCAAATAATTGCCAGAAGCAAGCAAGTAATTGCTGAGATTATATTTGCTCACAGGGTCCAAAATTTCTTGTGGCGCCCCTGTGGCAAGGTACTGTAGCTCATACATATCAATTAAACCCAACCCCAGACAAGTTCAATGCACAGCATTTTATTCAAGATGCAATGCTAGAACAATGCAGTGTTCTGTTTTTGCCATGTAAATTTGAAAAACTATACAGATACCTTCTACCCGTAACAGTAACACAAGGGATGATGTACAACTCATCAAAAGAAAAGGGAACAGAAGTAATTTGTAATAAACAGAAGCCTTTGCTTCATTCAATATTCGATGGAGTAAAACTGTTTAAAAATCCATCCATCCATTATCCGTAACCGCTTATCCTGTGTAGGGTCGCAGGCAAGCTGGAACCTATCCCAACTGACTATGGGCAAGAGGCAGGGTACATCCTAGACAAGTCGCCAGGTTATCACAGGGCTGACACAGAGACAAAACAACCATTCACACTCGCACCCATGGTCAATTCAGAGCCACCAATTAGCCTAACCTGCATATCTTTCGACTGTGGGGGAAACCAGAGCACCCGGAGGAAACCCACGCAGCCAAGGGGAGAACATGGAAACTCCACACAGAAAGGCCCCCATCGGCCACTGGGCTCAAACCCAGAACCTTCTTGCAGTGAGGCGACAGTGCTAACCACTACACCGCTGTGCTGCCCCCGTTTAAAAATCATTGGTCACAAAAAGTTTAGAACACTCTCCTCTTTTGTCTTCTGTCTGTCCTTCAGTCATAAGCATATACACACACATACACACAAATACATGCAACCACACAGGAAACCAGTTGCATCCTGCTGCAAAGACTGGTTGAGTGACAGAGACATTCATACACGTTTAAATACAACCCCGATTCCAAAAAAGTTGGGACAAAGTACAAATTGTAAATAAAAACGGAATGCAATAATTTACAAAT
>JANZLB010000027.1:20706328-20716468 GCA_026167865.1 Notarius quadriscutis
TCAGCTGGGATAGGCTCCAGCTTGCCTGCGACCCTGTAGAACAGGATAAAGCGGCGAGAGATAATGAGATGAGATGAAGTTGCTCTGACTTTTGGTGCTGATCTGGATCACTGAACTGGAATGATCCATGAAAAACGGGCTTTTTTTCCCATGTTTTTTAAAAATTTTCTTCAGGTCAGCTTGTGCAAATCACTGTGACCTTTAGTCACGGTATCCCACTCGTGGAAGAAAACCTGTCTTTATAAACAGTTCAGAATTCAGAGCAAGTCACTGAATGCAGCAGTAGTCTGATTCAGATTCGATTAGCTTATCAGGGATCAGAGTAATGCATATTTACAAGACATCTGGACGGCAACACAATGACCACCGGTTGCATTTTCTACGAACCTGACTATTTGAGTCACGTGATCATCTGATCATGTTCCAGTCACAACATGGCATTCGAGCAGTCCAAGAGGCGCTGGAGCAGGGAAACTACGCTGGCTCTTATTTCAGTTTGGGGTGAACCAGCGATGTGAGAACACGATAAAACAATAACCACACAGAATATGAGAAGCAGCCGTTTTTCTTTCATGACTCAGGAAGTGTTTAATACGTGGGGGAGGGTCAATGATACAGATGCTATTGGACTGAATATAACAAGTAGTGGCAGTCAAACATCTTGTTTTCCTCAAAGCGCTGACAGCTGCGAAGAAAATCACAGACGTGTATCTGGACAGGACTAAAATTATCTGATGGCTGCCGAGTTTGGTGAAACAGCAGTCGGTAATTTTGGCCCGTAATTTTCTCAGAAGAGGCCTGAGAGAAACAAACATCGACATGGCTGACCCAGATGGAAATAAAATCGTAGAAGAGCGCCTGTAAAATACAATTTGAGCAACAGTGATTCATCCTTATTCATTTAGTTATGAATGGTTTAGTAACAGGAAACTTATTACTACTTATTCGGTTGTAGCTAATCACCGTCGCGCTGATATTCAGGACTATAGCACAACCTTGAGTGTGATATTGCTTTTAGACAACAGTTCTGTAAATAAACGAGACCGTCAATGACGGCGTAGCTCAATCCGGCCCCGTTTAGTCCGGAAGGAACGATCTAAAGTGCAATAAATGTTGCAAGCTATATACGCTCTAGGAATCCCGACCTATTTGCCAGAAAGAATCCAAAACGGCGAGGAATTAACCGAGAAGAAGCGATTTTTGTTGAACTGCTCATTAAGGCTTCATTAGTCCACTGTTAACTTGATTAATAACTGTAATTAAGCAAATCTGCGTAGAAGTTCTGTGCACCCTAGGTCCCCCTACCTTCATGCCAGAAAGAATCAAAATCGGTGAAGAATTGAAGGAGAAGAAGCGTGGAAACTGCTCGTTAGGGATTGATTAATTACTCCATATATTCATTATTAATTGCAATTATGCAAATGTGGGTTGAAGCTATCTATATGCACCCCAGGCAGACCGACCTTCCTGCCAAAAAGAATAAAAATCAGTGAAGAATTGAGCGAGAAGAAGCGATTTTCGTGAAATGTGGACGACGCTGGACGGATGACAGATAACACATGTTGGTATAAACTCATCACCTGTCGGCCGGATGAGATAATAACCCGAGATCTGGCTTTACATACCAAAGTGATGAGGTTCGTCTGGTTTTTGCTTAGTTTCTGGCATGGTATTTATTTAACATGTTCCCTGATCGCACTTGGGGAAAGCCCAGGTCTCGTCAGTAGGCCTCGTGTTTCAGAGAGCATTCCTTTTTCTTTTTTTGCTTATACCACCTTTGCCACCCAAGACTTGTTTGGATTTGCGCAGCAGCTAATTCAAGCAGTCACTCAGTTCTGCTCGACAGCTGCGATGTGCTCAGGAGGTACATGAGGGCTTATCAGACTCTCCACTACACTCCTACTCACTACTTCTCAATCCACGAGTTGTTCTAATTATCTTCCATTTCTTGGTGTTTATTCACTGACCACCGTTATTACTTTATTTTCAGGAAGAACATTTTTTTACTATTATTTAATTTGCCCTGAAGTAACAGCAGGGAGAAAAAGAAGCGACTGGTGTTCACGCTCCAACACATTTGTTTGGTTTCCAAAACAGAACAGTTAGCATTTTTATTTTACTTTTTCCCCTCAGTCCAAGGTGCTAATCCTCCTCCAGTTCTTCAGCGCTCATCATCAGGAACAGCTTCCTCAGCTTTGGGTCTCTAATATTCCTCCACAGATGGATCACGTCCCTTGGCTTGTTCTTTCTCCGAAACCTGAATATGCCAAGGAAGTTAATATCTCACTTCTGTTTTTCACACCCGCCTACACAAATGCCTCTCCGTCCCACACACACCTGAACCTGTGAACATGCGTTCATGTTGAGAGTTATGGTTTTACTGATCGATGCAGAGAACCCGAGTGAATAGACCTCTCTGTCTGCACTCAGCTGTCAGGTACTGTTTCCTGTCAGATGCTCCCTTAATGGAACTTTGATGCTTTTCCACATAATTCATTTTGAAGCCTGAAGTTCTGCTCATTTTTTCCATGTGCTCCACCACTTGGGTGTCGCACTTATTGCGCTTTCGGTTTGGGTTCCACAGTCGGACCACTGCAGATGCTCCAGATGTGCGGCTCTGCAGATGTTTGATGAGTCCTGGCATTTATATGAAGTCATTTTAGTCATGATAACCCACACCAATCTGTAACCATACCATATCACGTCACTGTAATAGTTTCCCAATAGGTTTTCTTGCTAAGGTTGAGGGTTCGAGCCTTCTCAAGTGTTTCTACTTTGACCTTTTCCCAACTGAAACCTTAATCCAGTGGACAAAACTGAAGAACCCTCAAGGGTGGTATATTGCAATGTTAAGTTATATTTCTATAACACTGCACTAAAAGGGTTTCACTTTTAGAAAAGATTCCTTGGAGAAAGTTAGAACAGGTAACCATCCAAAGAACACTACTCTCTGAAAGTTTTTTTAGGAACTTAAGCGGGTCATTGGTTGTCCATTTAAAGGTTCCAAGTTGAGCATCCTACAACCCTTAAAGGGGTTTAAGTCAAACCTTACCCTACAACAGAGGATTTCACTTTCAGACAAGGTTCCTGTTGGAACCATTTTGGAAACCTAGACCTCTTAGCCATCCAAAAAAAAAAGCCCTACACTCTTAGAAAATTCAGATCTTTTAGAGGCTCTTTGGTAATCCCTCTAGGGGAACCCATAAAAGTTCTATTTAAAACCCTACAACAGAGGGTTTCCCTCTAAAAGCATTCCAAGCAGAACCTCTTTAGAAATACATTAGGGGTTCTTCAGTTGTCCCTTAAAGGTTCTAAGTAAAACCTTGTAACTGAGGGTTTCACTTTCAGAAAAAAGGAAAAAAAAAACCAAACGTTCCTGTTTGGAAACCTTGACCTGTTCGCCATCCAAATAACCTGAGACTCTTACAAAATTCAGAACCCTTCTTTGGGATTTTTTTTTTTTTTTAATCCCTCTCCCAGAACCTGTAGTTATCCCTCTTTCCCCTTTGGTTATTCCTCTAGGGGAACCCATAAAGGTTCTATATAAAACCCTTCAACAGAGGGTTTCCCTATAGAAATGTTTGAAGCAGAACCTCTTTAAGAATACCTTCGGGGTTCTTTGGTTGTTCCTTAAAGGTTCCAAGTAAAACCTTGAAACAGAGGGTTTCACTTTTATAAAAGCTTCCTAGTAGAACCTCCTAGTTATTTTTATTTCAAAATTTAGAACTTATATTGGGTTCTTCAGTTGTCTCTCTGTGGGGAACCGATAAAGTTTCTCCGTGTCCCTCTGAGAAAGGATTCCAAGTAGAACCCTTTCTTGGATGCTAAGAACCTTAATTATCCAGTGGATCTGTAAAGAATCCCCTTTCTTCTCAAAGCATCCATTGCGTTATAACTGGTTATAAGCAGGTCAGTTCGATGAAGTGCACTACATGGCTTTTCCCAGATCTACTGCTGTGAAATAATTGGATAGTTGAGGAACCTCCTGTCTTCTTCCTTGCCAAGCAAAGCATACGGCAAAATCATTTGGCAGCTGTTCGATTTCTGCAGGTTTGCTCAGGAATAATAGCTTGTGGAAAATGAGAGCGAGAGCGTGTTGAGGTTATGCGGTGAGTGTTAGAATGCAGGGAGATTTCAGAATGGAGATGTTGTGCATTATTCAGTAACATACCAGTGTCTCATTATCGCAGGCTTTCAGAAAGAGCTTACAGTGGGGGGAGAACACCTTGTGTTTATGTAGTCAAGGCTTCAGGATGTATATCCATTTCCTGTCTGCACTCAAAATGCAGGCCTGTTCACATAAAAGCCGTCATCTGCACGTGTTTTCGTTTCCATCAAATTTATTTCCACTGAATGCACTTTATGACAATTATGCCAATTATCATAGCTACCAGTGAGGCTTTTTATTGTTGTTGTTTAAAGGTTACAAGCAATAAACAAACACGTAAATATTTAGTCGAGTTTTTTAAAGGTTCTTAATGCGGTTACCATTGTTCTGGTGTGTAGAACATGGCCATGGTCCTACCTAGATTCACACAGAGGAAGTTGTAACAATTTGCACAACACGCATCATATGAAGAAAGAAACAAAGTTTGGGACATGGTTAGCGTTTGTACCTTTTTGTACAAACTTATATTTTCATAAATGCTCCGCCCTTGTTTAGATCTCTCTTGACATGTCTACCTGTTTGTGTTACTGAACTTCCTGATCACTTTACGTTCGAATTTCAAGTCGGGCGGATGAAGGCTAACTAAGCATAGCATCATGTATCCTGTTTCTGCCTCAGTTTAGTTTGTCACGCACTGTTTATTTCCACACAGCTGAAGATATGCTGTAATGTTTACACCAGCTCCAGATGCCTAACATTGTCAGTCCCCCTGTAGCTACGGCTGGTATCCTTACACGCACCCAAGCACACACTTCTTAAGTTAAACAGATGACGACATTGGCCAGGACATGGGCTGCACGTGCCTTGTTTTCTTTCTTTCTTTCTTTCTTTCTTTAACTTCTGAGAACCTTCAACACTTTTTATATTGTGACATGAGTTGTACGTACCATGTTGCCTCACCGTGTCTGTGCTGAGAGTGTAGAAAACAGGTTTAACACACCATGTCCCAAGGGTTCTCTTTGAAATGGAACATAAATACACCAGGAAGAGAAGATCAGGGACCAAAACCAGAAAAAAAAAAAAAAAAGATGAACAAAAACTAGAAAGCCAGACCTGGTAAACAATATCTGGAGTCAGACACAATAGAGATTCCTTGGTTATCTCTCTGGGGAATCCTTAATGGTTCAAAGTAGAACCCAACAACAGAAGGTTTCACTTTTAGAAAATATTCCAAGGAGAGCTGCTTTGAAAACCAAGTGCCATTAAGTTTCCAAACAACCCTACACTCGTTTACCTTCCAGGTTCCTGGGTTGCCCCACTGGATGAACCTGAAAGGAGATATTTTAACAAAGATGGCGCCAGTAGGTTTTTCGGCAAGCCGTCACTTTCTACCTGTCCTGTCCTTACGTGTCCTCTGTGTGTACGTGTATGTATGCCTGTTTATCCAGGAATTTCTAACAGTATCAGCGCTGCAATACGATCGCGAGGCACTGTTATCTATTCGAGCCGCTATGGATTATGCTCACAAAACCGGTGGCGACCGAGGCTACCATCAGCGTCTCCTCAGAGACCTGGCCTGTGTTCGGGTCTTGCCCTCCTGCTCCGTGCAGAAGTGCCGGGGAAGACGAGCTGGTGCAAAAGTGAGGATGCGTCGACTTTGTCACGATCAAAATTACACTCACTTGGTGTTTCTTTGGCCGGGTCCACCGGCGGATCTTCCTGTTTATCCAAAACGGCGTAGGGTGTTTACACCCAGGAGAAGAGGCGTCGGACATCACAATCTGAGCCATCTACTACACCGACCCTGGATACCTGAACATTTCGTCGCAATGAGAAAAATGGCCTTGGCAAATGTAAGCTCAGTCACAAATAAGGTCTTTATTTTAAACGACTTTTTTACTTCAAACGATCTTGACTTTTTATTCCTGGTGGAGATGTGGCTTCGAGTAAATGACTTGAGCGCGTTCTTGGATCTGTGTCCAACAAACTGCAGCTTCTTAAACTCACCACGAACGTCTGGAAGAGATGGAGGGATTGCTGTAGTTTTCAACAATGGATTTAACTGTTCTGACATTCAAACCGATCTATACAATAGTTTCGAATCCCTTGCTTTCCGTGTTGAGTCTACAGATCCGTTGCTCTGTATTCTTATCTACAAGCCACCCAAAATGAATAAAGACTTTATAAAGGAGTTTGCTGACCTGCTGTCATCAATAACTGTGCAGTATGATCGCATTCTGATCCTGGGAGACTTTAATATACACATTTGCTGTCCTGATAAGCCTATGGTCAATGAATTTAAAAATGTCCTGGAATCCTTTGATTTTATTCAGCATATTAAGGGTCCCACACATGATAAAGAACACATGCTGGATCTGGTTATGTCGCATGGTTTTAATGTTGAGTATGTTGATATATTAGAGACTGCTTTCTCTGACCATAAATTAATAATGTTTGATGCACTACTTCCCTTCCAACCTGTAGCTATTAAAGCCACAAAACATCCCCCTAAGCAAACTGAATGCTTGAGGGGAAACCTGGGTCCTTTAACTCCTTTTATTAAAACACAGATTAAAAATCTTGGGGTTTAGTTTGACAGGCACCTTAAAGCCTTCTTCAGAGGGAGGGGTGATAGATGATCTAGTGATGACCTCACAGCAGCAAATAAAACTTAAACTAAAATAAAAATCTTTAAAAAAAAATGGCAGGTCTACAGTCTTGTTGGAGTGAAAGGCTTGTGGGAACTTTTAATGTGAGAACAGCATGGGAACCCTACAAATGACTTAAACTTGAATTGTGCTTCTTGGAGAGTGGCTTGATAGTACTGGGCATACAAGAACATCGTATTGTCCACAATGACCAAATCAAGATAGAACGGTACAAGAAAGGTGTACACCCAATAACATCCAGTGCCTGGAGAAGCACTAGTGTGCAAGCAGCAATGGGAGGAGTTGGAGTTCTCTGTGACTCAGGAGGCATACAGTGCAGTTAGTCTCATCAAGTCCCATGGAAACAGACTCCTACTAGTCTAATTTAATGGGAATCCCAGATTTACCATGATGTAAGTATACAGTCCTACTAAGTCAGCTACAGAGGAGGAAGTTGAGAATTTTCACAACAGCTTGAAATCTGCCATCAAAGATGTTCCTGAACATTACATCCTGCTTGCTGTTGGAGACCTGAATGTTCATCTCAGTAGAGTTATGGTGATGACTTGGGGTGGTATCTGCACAAGACAACAAATTACAATGGACACATGCTGAGGAATACTCTTCTAGAGTGTCGTCTTGAAGCCACTAACCATCGCTTCTGCAAAAAACCTGGAAAGCTATGGACACACTTATCAGATGGAACCTTGTTCAAGAGCCAGATCAACAACAACTTGATCAGGCAGAGATGGAGTAACTCGTTGAAGAACACTGAAGCCTGCAACTCCTTTGCCTCCATCGGCTCTGCCACAGGGTTGTAATATGCAAGCTGAAAATTAGTCTAAGGAAAGACAAAACCCCACCCAAACATTTGAGGTACAACTTTGACCCCCTCAAAAATGACCAGGAACTGCAGGACAGATATGCTTTTGAAGTGTCTAACAGGTACAATTTGTTTCTGCATCAAGATCTAAGAAGTGAGGGGAGTGCCACAACTGGATACAGCAAGTTTGTCGAGGCAGTAAACTGTGCTAACAAATCCCTGCTGCTACCTAGGGTGAAAAAATGAATAGATGGTCCCACAGGGGACCCAAGAGTGGTAGCAGCAAGAACTGAACTCTATAGAGCCAAGGAGAGCTACCAGCTAAACCCCAGTGAAGCAATATGATCTGCTGTAGCTGAAAAGAAGGGCATCTTGGCAAACTGCTATGAGACAGTTGAGGAAGAACAGCTGAAAAGAAAGGTTGAGTCTGCAGAAATAGCAGTGGAGAGATGCAAAAACAAGGAAAGCTTGAACCTCCTCAACATCAGGGTCGCCTTAAGGCATGGGAGCAAGCTACTTGGACAACCACCTCAAGTGCCTAATGATGACATGGAAATACCACCAATCCACCCTCGGCAGGGCATCAACTTGGACCTGTTCACCAGAGAGGAACTAAAAGACGCCAAGAAGCAGATCACTGAGGGGAAAGCTTGTGGAGAAGATGGGATCCCACCAGAAGTGCTCAAGAGGATTGATCTGGATGACATTATCCTTGAGTTCTGTAACAGAGCTCTTGTAGATGGTGATATTCCCAACCAATGGAGGCAGTTCAAAATTGTACCTGTCCCAAAAAAGGGCAACCTCACCAAGGTCAACAACTATCACGGCATTGCTCTCAGTCCAATCATCAGTAAAACTCTTAACAGAATGATACTGAACAGAATTAAGCCATACCTGGAAACCTTCTGAGAATAAACTAAAATGGCTTTAGACGAGGGCTCTCAACAACCAGCCATATTTTAACTCTCAGGAGGATCCTTGAAGGAGCAAGGGCTAAGAACTTAGAGTCTTCTAATGAAGACTAATGAAGAACTTAGAGTCTTCTATATCTTGGCATATATGATTCCAGAGAAAACAGTGGGCTTGATTGAGGGAATGTATAAGAACACAATTGCAAGAGTCATATAAGATGATGGATTGACAGAAGCATTTTCCATTCTTGCTGGGGTGATGCAGGGAGACACCGTCGCTCCCAACTTGTTCATAATAATAATAATAGACAAACATGATACAAATGGTGGATGGGATTCACCATTGGCTTCACCCCTCAACCTCGATGCAGTTCCTGGTACACTGCTGAAAAGGTCACAGATGCAGACTTCGCTGATGGTCTGGCTCTATTGACAGACACAATGCAGGAGGCAAAAACTCCATCGGGCTACACCTGAATGAATCAAAGATCATGGGAGTCAACACCCATCCAGATGATCTACAAACTCTCAGAGCAAGGAGGGGTCAAGATCTAGAGAGAGTACAGGACTTTGTCTACCTTGGATCCTGGATTAATAGTTCTGAACATGACTTTGAAGTCTGCAAAGCCAAGGCCTGACAGGCGTGCCATCAGATGAAAGAGATATGGAAGTCATCAATGAAAAGAGAGTTAAAAGATCAGACTTTTCCAGGCCACAGTAGAATCCATTCTCCTGTATGGGTCAGAAACGGACCATACCTAAAGCACTTGCTAAGTGCATTGATGGCTGTTATACAAACATGCTACGAATGGCGCTCAACATCAGCTGGTTTGACAAGATCAACAACAAAATAGTTATAGGAATTGTTTAAGGTGGGTGGAGCACAGAAGCACGGCAGGCCAGAACTGGGTGTTAAAAAAAAAAAAAAACTTTCATTTGCCCTTTTCAGCGGTTTACTTTACTCGCCCACACACACACACGCACGCACGCACACAAGTGTCCAGGTTGGGGAGAGCTCCCTTTCTCTGCTCTCTCTTTCCTTTTATAGGCCGTGGTCACTGGGGGAGACACACAAACACGTTAATTTACATCAGGTGCAGTGATTCTGCCACTTACCTTCCCTGACTCTGCCCTCCATTCATAGACCGACGCTTGACCACGCCCCCGCTGCCACATACCCCCCACTGCCCGACTCAGGCCGGGGAGCCATCCGGCCTGCAGCTGACTCCCCCCTTGACGGGAGAGGAAATCCGCCACGACCATCTGCACCCCCAGCCTGTGGACCACCTCAAACTTAAACGGCTGGAGTGCCAGATACCAACGGGTGATCCATGTGTTGGCATCCTTCATGCGGTGGAGCCACTGCAGGGGCGCATGGTCTGAACAGAGGATGAAAGGGCACCCCAGCAGGTAGTAGCGGAGGGCGAGGACCACCCACTTGATGGCGAGGCATTCCTTTTCTATTGTGCTATACCTGCCCTCGCGCACCGACAGCTTCCGGCTGAAGTATAGCACTGGACGGTTCTCCCCCTCCACCTCCTGGGACAGAACAGCTCCCAGCCCTCTGTCTGACGCATCCGTCTGCAAAACAAAGGGGAGAGAAAAGTCAGGGGAGTGTAACAGTGGCCCCCCACACAGTGCAGCCTTTAC